>UYYA01004852.1:0-58475 GCA_900624975.1 Angiostrongylus costaricensis | reverse complement strand
GCCTTTATCACTAATAGAAAGTCTAATAGATTTTGAATTCAAAAGCTCTCTAACCTGGCGCATACCACATTTTTGTTGGTCTGTGAGGTTGGAGCTTAATTTCCTTCTTTGGTGATGATTAAGTGTGCGGAGAATTTCGTCCGAAAATAAACGAAATGCAGGGTCAATATCGCTATTTGGTAGTTCTTGTTTAAAGAAAGTTCAGGGAAAAGGTATTAGTGGTAGTTCTCCCCTGGTACTACTTTACCTAACCTTTCTAGCCTAGCCCTAACGTAGCCGATCTTGAAGTTCATGCAAACTACACGTGATCCTGCGCAGGATTGGTTTAGAAATGGGTTGACTAGGCGCGAAACTCGGACCCAATTCTAACAATGAACGCGTATTTTCCGGAAGCGTTATGCCTCCTACCACAGTAACTCTGGATGTTCTTGGTGCGCAGTCTATTTCAGGGCGTTTGCTTGCAACTTGACCAGAAAATATTTTGCACGAATTAGATGGCTGGCTATGGGACAGCGTTTAGTACCAAGCCTTGCCATCGCTTTCATGTTTAAGGTGGAAACTCTATTTCTCGATCACCGACCCTTACTCTACTGTCGATACATAGACGACTGCTTCATCGTCTGTTCTACACAAGAACGGTTAGATGAGTGCTTTGAATTGTTAAACCGACAGTCAGAGTGTATAAAATCTGCACGAGGAAAACTAACCGAAAACTGGTTTCCATTCTTAGACACCCAAATAAAGTTCTCAGTAAGTGGCCATATAACAAAATGGTATCATAAGCCAAGTGGTAAAAATTTTCTAGTTCACTACCTCTCCTCTAATCCTCCACACATGAAAAAAAACACTTATCAAAAACATCTACCGCACGGCTAAAAATGTGTACACAGGAAAAAAGGAAAGGAAGGAATCGCTATACCTGGCACGAAAAATAGCCATTTCCAATGGCTATGAAGTTGAAGCCACTCGGGTTAGACAAAAACGTAGAGTAGTTCCCAAAATAATACTTCGGACGTAAATACGATCCCCTTTAAGCTACCGTTCATATCTAATGAAGTAAGTTACGCCATTAAGAGATGCTTAAGAAAAAGTGGTCTTGAAAATTATGTAACGATCACTGACATCCCACCCAATACCGTACGCCGCCAGTTAGTTTGCAACCGTCTCTATGATCGTTTGTGCAGCTCAGAAAACTGTATGATCTGTCCTAACGGGAGAGACGGGGATTGCATGTGCTCAGGTATAATATACTTGATCTCATGTAACGCATGCGGTGAGGAATATATTGGGGAAACGGGTGAACTACTTTGTGTCCGCGTAAAAAAATATCTAGATGGGAATGTTAAAATCCGTCTAAACACTCCTCTAGGTACACATGGGGCACAAAAGCACAAAAGCACAACGGCGATGATTTAGAAGGGACTGTACAGATTCTAGTGCAGGAATCGAAAACATCAACGCTCAAAACTCTTGAAGCGTTTCGGATAAATTTCAAGAATTCAAAGATGAAGCGGAAGGACGAACGCGTCACTATCACGCATGACCTGGCGCCCTATTTCAAAATGATATTTTGACCCCGGGGTGTGTCTTGCTCGCGACCCCACGTAAACAACGCGTGGGCCATTCCCACACGTAACATCACAGTGGGTGGTCTTTCTGTTCAATATGGCGTCTATTTAAAAGTTTCGTCTTTATTAATACTTTAGCCTTTTTCCCACCGAATAATTAAAATATTCTAATATAAAATATGTCCATGTTCTGAGGAAGGCGAAATCGCAGAAGCGTCAGCCATCGAACAACAACATCGACAACGACGACAACGACAACGAAAACCTATACCAACCTCGCATCAGCTAAAGGAATCGATTTTGCTGCGCAAAAAAGTACAGAACAGATTTCGTAACAATGACCCCTTTGGTTTCTCTTCAAACCGCATAACACCCATCTGTCAAGTTTTCCTGACCTTCCAATTTGTTTGAGGTGTCCCGAAAAAGTTTTTTAAATTACGCCTTGTTCTCTCACAAACTCTCGAGCCGTTGTGATGCAAGGATCGTCTCCAGTTCACGTCTTCAAACACTTATCATCGGCACAACGAGGTCATCCCCGTTCAACGTCAGCTTCAAGGTTCTCATCCCGATGTCCAAACTTGGCAAACCAATGCTGTACCGTTTAATGATTAACGACTATTTTGCTTACAACATTATTATTGCAAGTGCTTACTTTAACTAAAATTTGTCCATACTTTCCTTGTTTTCCACTTTTATTTCAATAGCTTAAATTAGATAAGCATTAACACGAAAACGACAGTCTGACCAGAAACGGTAAATTCTGTGTTTTATTTAACCTCATTCAGCTCTGAAGAAAACCATGTTACTGGTGATGGTGACAATAATGTTGGCATAGGAGAGTATCGCATTATTATCAGTAGAGACTTGTTATTGATATCATCTACTTATTTACTTATTTATGTAACCCGACGTCACATATTGTGCACATCCGGGTCTCAGCGATTCTTCCACTCGGTTCGTTGTTTCGCCTCCGTCATTAATGATCGTCGGATTGGCACTTAGGTTGGGCTGCCATTTGAGTACATCGTCTTCATTATGAGTGCCGTTGACAGATGGTCAAGTCAGTTGTCATAAAGTTGTTCAGCAGCTCTTCAAGCATAGTATCAACTCTTCATTGAAGAAAGTTGTGTGCTTTTGCAGACGGCAGCACGCTACTGCCAGATAAATCTGCGATGATCTGCAATGATTTGCTGATCGCAAAGGGTGATGAAGGTTTGGTTGGCCTGGGACGAATTGAAACAAAGACCTTACGGGTGTTAGCTCGCAACATCGTTAACCAGTGCGCTTCGTACCCTCTGCTGACATGTGGCAGACGAAGATGGTTTTCGATAGCTGACAATTATTCCTTGATTATCAGAGGACTTTGAGAAGCTGAAAACTATGCAACTATGCTATCGCGAATATGTCTTCGTAAATATGGTTTTTCTTAGAACAAAAATTTCCAGAAAATTGAAAAAGATGCCCATATTTTTAAAATTTCCAATTCAAGGCCGCAGTTGAAAAGTAAAAACGATAAATTTTGAAATCAAATGCATTGCACTCAGTACATGTTAAGCGCTAATTGTTAACAAACATACCTTTTAATAACTCGAAAGACCGACTTTCTAAAAATCTCGGCATAGATAGTTGATATATTTATTTATATAATCTTATAAACTGATTTTCTTAAGCTAGGTTGATAGGGGTTACAGGTGTGTGGGACTCACACACGTAACATCATGGCTCTGAGGAAGGCGAAGTCGCGAAACGTCAGCCATAGACCAACAACATCAACAACAACGACAACGAAGACCTATACCAACCTCGCGTTAGCTTAAGAAGATCAGTTTATAAGATCATATAAATAAATATATCAAACATACTTTTTGTGGTTGTTATTTCGACAAATTGATATCACATAGTTGCTATTATATAGGCGCTTGTGGCGCAATGCTCGAAGGCGTTCTGCGACACACACACAGTGGGATCGCTTCCTTTGCTGGTTGCTCACCAAGCCTTCCATCCCTCGAGGGTCAGCAAATTGGTACCACACTTGTCTGAGAGGATAGGCCACCGCGAGTCGTTGTAAAGACAAGATATGCATTCAGTAACCTCCAACGATGCTTAATGAAGTCGAATGTATGGTGCATCCCTCAGCAATTGATCAACGTCGAGAGCTTTATCCTTATTGTAATTGCCATTATTTGGCTTTTTTATGAGCTTATTCTTGAGTAAGGTCAGAAGGTAATAAAGCACCGTGTGCACTGTAAATTGACAGTGATGACCTGAATACTCGCAAAAAAAGGAGTTGAACCGATAAGGACAACTTGAAAAAGGGAAAAGAACAATAGAGATGTCTGAGTTTTCTTCACTCGACCTCTGGTGACTTAATTGGTACTGGACGAGTTCAAGATTCTTCTCTTCTCCAAGTTCTATTCTTCTGCACAAGATTTGTTTAAAGAAAAGGAAGTTGTACATTTAACTTATTCTTGGTCACCTTCTTTTCCAGAATTATGTAACAATCATTGTCGTGATATTGTTCTAATTGTCAAATTTCATTGAATACTACTGTATAAGTAGAACTCCGCAAAGCTATAGAGTGCAAGACTTTCTCTTTAATTTCGTATTTTCACTACTGGAATTGCTATGGATGGGATAGTCTAATCGATAAAAAAGCCAGTTATCCTTGAGGGATGTTACAATCTGAAAGGATAGGAGAGAATGATCAAACACGGTTGGTCACCAAAATAAAGCTCTTATGTGAATGAAAGGAACACCGTCCAATAGCGCTAGATACTGCATTTTTGGGAACGCACCGTACCGGAATCTCTTCCACATTCCAAACTGATTAAGAATTTAGAATGTCTAACTTTTTATCTACTGCTTACTACTTTTTTTCCTCAAGGCGGGGAATTATGTGAAATAGAACCACAATGATGCTGAGATATTTGCAGAACTCAGATACTAGCCCAGATTCGAACCAGCGCCTACCCATACAAGGGGCTCACGTGTTACCTACAGCACCACGGAGGCCCTTGCCCTCGCTCTCTATCAGCCAATCTTTTTGCCGTAGCGGTACCATCAGTAATCATCCATCAACGGGAATGGCCTGGGGAGAGCACAAATGGGCATTGAACACAGTTAAGCTGAGTTTTATTCACTGTCTATTATTTTTTTTACTTAATTGAAAATTTATGGGAAACTTTACATTTTAACAACTGAACATGAATAATTCGTTGTAATATTGAAAACCGGTTTCGGACTTGTCTAGGAAAAAATCGTTCTATGCAATCCAATTGGAAAGGCCCCAGCCCGGATCTCTCAGGACTCCAGAGAGAATTACTCGACCAGCATTCTACGACATTCAAGATGAAAATGAAAATACTCAAGCAGCAGCCAAAGCCGCACGTAAAATTTGGAAGAACTTCGTGAACGATGGATGCGATGAAACGAATGGGAATGAGAAGTGCTGAGATCCGCACAGTGAACGGAAAACGGATCAAATGAAAAAAATAAAAAATGTTGATAACCAAAAACATCGGAGAGCGCGATTGACCACGCTAAACAGAAGCAGTCAAGCGGTTTACTGTTGATTCTTGATTCCAGAAGATTCTCTCTAATTATTGGATATGTACTGATTTCTTGATGACCAGACACTAGGTTGTTAGCGCAACATTAATTTTCCACGGGCTACCGTCTCGACAGACCGATTTTTGGGTACACATAGTCCATTCACCTGCGCTTGTGCTTTTATTTACTCAATAAAATAGCAAATTATTGATCAATGTCGAAGTGAACAAAAAGTTGGTCCCAGGCTCCTCGAAGATGTTCTTTTGAATGGCTCAAACTGCGTAGAGCGAGTTTTGTCTTCATATAGTTAGTTACCTCCCAAACTTTCTTGTTTTAAAATTGAGAGAAGAAAGTAGGAGAAGAGTAAACGGTTGCGGTTTATACGGTTTAAAGACCGTCACACTAAAGCAACAAGAAGCAAATCATTTCGTGAAATCTCTATTTCAACTTAAACAATTGCTATTTCTCTTGACTTCGAAGGCTTCATCCATTCCTTTCTCTAGCGGTGAGTGTCTCAATTTTTGATCCAAGTTCAAATGATGCTGAACTTCAGTATTAGATCCCCGCGCATTAAGTCACAAAAAAGCCTTAGACATAATGACGTTCTCAAACGTGTCTCTTTTAATTCCCGTGTGCAATGCTAATAGATGCGCAAGGTTTTTTTTTGAGTCGTCTCGGGAGAGACAATGGATACACTCACATGAAACGCTACATAAGAACGTTAAATCAGTTCTGCTGACCATCTCCACTATCTCTGGCATATTCCGCACTATCGCTGTTGGTTTTTGGGTATGGTCGCGTGTAACTGCACATTAACGCCGCATCATCGTGCTCGGCGCCATCGTGACTGGTAAAACACTAGATAATATTCACGGTGTTGATTAGACCAATAGATGTGAGCTGCTGCACCAGCAATCCATTTATGGAACCGAGTACGCATGGAATGTGGATTTGGACTTAATAATGATCTAAGAGATCTTTACGTTTTCCTGGTCAACGGTTTACCCGATTTCGTTGTTTTTGTAAAAATACGTCACTTTACTGTACTGCACTAAATTTCTGTGTATAATTCCTTCTTCGGACTTGTTATGAAAAGACATTAAATAAGTCTAGAAAATTAGTGTTCAGTATTCAACAATTTCTACATTTCGCACAGATATTTATAAATCAAAACTTCCTCTACTGGTCCGTAACGAGAAGTCATCAGAAGAAATAAGAAAAATAGGGTACATCTGTCAGCTCTCAAGTTCTTTTATGTATTCAGGAAATGTTTTAGGCCCAAAATGTTTAACGGCTTTCTGTTTGGCATGCTGACCTAGAACTAAGATAAATATCGCATGGAGAGGAAGTTCGTGGGTCAAGGCTATAACTCGATAGGAAATGACAGAGAAAGTTTTAGCGACTTCTGTTGGCCAATGTCGAAATCGTACTGATGGGATGAGCAATGTTAACCGGTGAACCTGTGGTAAGCGCTGTTGCACTGCAAGGGAATTTCTGGTTTGAATAGATATTTCATAAAATAATGGTCTCCACCCATGTTTTTAAGATAATGTCAGTGCAGTTTCGATCCAAGTGAAAATTTCTTCCCTTAACAGTTTTCCACTGAAATATCAGAAAGGTTGTGGTAGACCTGTCCACATAAGCAATCACCAGCTGTTCTGGAAAAGAGGTACGGTTTCCCTGTTATGATTGAGTTGCTCCCCGTACGGCGATAATTCCTGACATTGGCTTACTGTTAGTTGCAATTGTAGATAGAAATGTTGAACTTCTCGTTACCTTGGGCATCATAGTAGGGATGAATCTCTGCTATTTATAAAAGCAAAATTTAAGAAAAATGGAAAGACCGGCAGCTGATGAAGAAGCATGGGCCGCTATATCTTTAGTATGGGATAGCTATTAACTATGCATTTTAAAAGCTCCGGCTAAAGAGCGTTTCCATCTTCGATTGTCATACTACACGTCCACGGGGAACTATTCACGAACTGGTGGGAATTTACTGGATAGACACTGTAAGCCGTCAAATTTATATATCGCTCAAATTCCTATCAACTAAAGGAAGATCCGTCTCCTTAAAGCAAAAGCACTGATTTTTCTTAGTAAATTATTGTAGAAACCAAAACCACTTTTATAGCCTGAACGATTTTGTTAATAGGACTGGAGCACTGATGTTACACCATCTCTATGAGATTAATCAGTGCCAGGAACCTTGTCGTTTGTAGTTTTTCATTACTTCATGGAGAACCACTTCCGTACTCCCCTCCTTTCCATTATTTCCGTTGGTCGACCACTCCCATAATGCAATTATGACAAGACATTTCGTCCTAAGAAAGTATATTAGCAATGTATGGATTAGTGATATGGAATGTCTTAAATAATGTTGCATCTAAGGCAGATACGCTACCACACCTCTCTCGTTTGTGGAATGACTCCCGCTACAAGTAAACTAAACAGAACTATGGGGGATTAATAGGTATAGTATACGAAGTATAACGGTGAATAAGACAGGAGCTTTGATGTCATAAATGCAGAAGTCGAAACTGTTCTCCACTGCAATTTTTTCAAATGCACGGTTTTTAATTAGCACTACCACTGATTTGTTACTAACTCGTTATGATGCTCCTTATCATCACATGCTCTTTAAGTTGCTATAGTTTTCAACTCATTTCGTCATTATATAACCGCCAGAAGCCGCTTCATATATGGATTTTCTAAGGCAGTGTAGCGTAGTGGTTAGAGGCGTTCTGTAATACTCTTGGGTTCAATCCCGTGCCCAAGGCTTACCAATCATCCCATCCAGGTCGGCAAATTGGTGCCGGTCCTGTCTAGAAAAATAGCAGAACTAGCTTTATACATTGGTAGGCCTACTCACTCCTGCCAATTATGCATTCATTCATCTCTAAAGATGGTTATTTAAGTCGAATGCATGGTGCATCCCTCAGCGATTGATCAACTCCATAAGTTTTATCCTTTATTCTTCATGGATTCTCCTTAGATTTGGTGATTTTCTGTTTTCACTGGAGTGTTAAGTGCTCGTCTGGTGTGATTTTTTGAGATAGCCGTCGCAGCATGTTTCTGGATCACAGGATCCTATAAATCAATTAGCGGGTTGTTGGCTCCCAGCCAAGTTCCGAGGTGGCAGCGATCCCGTTCGATTAGAAGACCGAGTGATCGAGAGCGATAACAAATCGGAATGCACACTGCTATTAGCGAGTGTATTTAATGCAATACAGTTAACCGACGTTTATTCCTCGATTAGCACTTGGTATTAGGCTATATAAGACATTCTTCTACGTTGGACGGTTTTTTTTAATCGAAAATCGAACTCGGTAATGAAGAATGCGATGGGCATTCGACGTCATCGTGAATGCTTCTTTAGCCCCCTCGCTCGCTTTCCTGATTCTTTCGAGGGTATTTCTTAAACGATCAAGTTTGTGGCTTATCGTTCATCTCCGTGCTTGCTTAATAACAATGCGCTTCCTAAGTTTTCCTTGTTATTTTTTCCCCACTATTGATGCATAAAACTGCGTTTCTTTTTCTCTGAAAGAGTCCTATTCTGTTATGAGAAATGGAATCGAGCCCGTAGGTCTGTACTTCCTGTTCTTTTTCTCGGATATGAGCAATGTTTCATAGCGGATATGAGTAATGTTTCATAGCAATCCACAGGTCCCAGTATCAAATCATTGCAACTAGACTCCGCTATTCTTAAATACACAGCAACTATTTCACCTGTGACGCTGGCCGGTCAAGCCTCTCCTTTCCAGATGGCGACCATCATCCGAGTACCTCATTCTGTGGTTAAGCAAATTTTCTGGTGGAATATGGAAGAGAACTAGTGACTAACAAAGGATAGGACACTGTTTCTTCATTGGACTGTTGCGCTTGCATTAGGTTGCTGTCCAAGTTTTATTCGGCTATCGCTTCTAAGTCTTCGTGTTCCTCAGAGGCGATGACACAAGTCGATTGTCCACAGTCGTTCTTCTTCTCGATGTGCTATCTTCGTCGTCATACGGAAGCGGATCTTCTTCAGTGGAGCACCTCTCGAGGGAGCTAATCTCACCCAGCAGCGCTCTGTTATACAGGACGATTGTTGTTGATATGACTATCCGTTTACAATAATTTGTTTTTAAGGAACAATCCATCCTGCAGCAGTCTTTATTATGTTAGCTAGCACATAGCAGATAGCAAAACAATAATTTTCAAACCGACTGTCGTTTAACCTCGCGCGGTGCTCCACTGAAGGTGCGCCTCGGTATGACGACGAAGGTGCCGCATCGAAAAGCCGAACAATTGTGTACCATCGGCTTGGATCATCGGCTCCGATAAAGAAAGCGGTGTCGAAAGGTTGGCTGAACAAAACTCGCATAACAAGCTCGTGCAAGCCTAAAATTCAGGAAGGTGCTGATTATTACAACCAATTGATCTGATTGTGTACATTGTCCCTTGTCCATTCCTTTTTGTTTACTCCTCGTTAAAGCCAAATTCACAAATCTGACGATGCTTTCGTAGTCCACCGATAGTGAGACAAGTTGGTCGACCACTGAAGTGCTGGAAAGCATGGATGAACACGAGCATTACTGGCATTTAAAATAAGATAAGAGATTATCTGGTTCTAAATCTCGCTTTATACGTGGTGGAAAATTAAGGACAAAGTCATTCGACCGAAGTAGTCTTCCCTAAGAAGTCCAGTGGCACTTCTTCGTCCCCACCTCGCACTCGATGTTCTTTCTTTGTTTAGAAAACCTAGATAGATTCTCGCAAAGGTTTTCCATTAGGACACAACTTTTCGGTGTTATTAAATGGTTAGATCCCTTGTAATGAGCTTGACCAACATCAACGAGCTGTACTTCATGCTTTATGACTCTACTACACACTTCTAATTTGCCATATTTCATTAAAAATTATAACATAGTTTGGATGAAGAGTTGTAAATGTTAATGAAAGGATTTATTCGACTAACCTTTCGACGTCTTTGACTTCCTCAGAGGCGATGATCCGAGTAGAATGTCCACATTTATTCGTCTTCACGATTTGGTGGCTTTGTCGTCCTATTGAGTCGAATATTCTTCACTGGAACACCGTTCAATTAGGCAACCTCACTCGGTAGCGCTCTTTTATACACAGCGACTCGATACGACGAATAAGACATCATATCGAGAAGACGAATGACTGTGGAACACTGACTCAGACCGTCGGCTCTGAGGGCAAGAAAGACGTTGAAGCGTTAAACGTTGAATTAAGCTTTATATTATTCTCGCACTGGCTTAAAAATCCAGGAAGGTATTGATTATTAATGCCGAGGTTAGAGGGCGGTCGGTTTGAAAAAAAGATTTAGATGCGTTCCTGCAGTAGATCAGATTTGTGGGCTGAACTTGGTATCTTCTAAATCCGAAAGGAATATAGTTATTTAGTTATTTTATAGCATATAGAGCGATTTCGTGCATACCAACGTAGTTCAACTTCTGATTCCTTCTAATCAAGTTTTTTTGTGTTTCGATGTGGAGTGGTCAGCCAGCGCTGGAAGTAAGGCTTTTTGAGCGGAAGTGTCTAACCTAGATAATTTCGGATTCGTTTTTCAGACTTCAATATCTTTACCGTTTAGAGTTGAATAATCACCGAAGCTGGAATTACTACATTTGACTAGTTACTACTTAGACAAGCGAAACGAAGGACCTGTATGGTGTGGTGGTGAACGCGTTAGCCCCGAAAGGGTAATAACGCGTTCGTTCTCCGCTGAAGACATCTGCGGTCCGGAGTTTTGCAAATATCTCAGCATTATTGTAGTTTCTACTTACATTTTGGTAGTTTAAAACTAGGTAAAGCTTAAATGTTAATTAGTTAACAGCTCGTGACGAGGAGGTAAATAGAATGGGCTAACCAGCCAGAAGTGTATCCATTACTATTCATCATTTGATAAATGAAAATTCATTAAGGGGTTAATGAAAGCTCATATATCTTTTTGCGAAGCTTATTCATTGTCGCCCAGCACTTTTCGTGCATCAGACATCTTTCGAAAAACTAGAAGCCCTTCTTGACGGCACAGCTCACGACAGTGTTGTAGAGCTCGTTATTTCTTGTCCTAGAAATCTAAACATAATTTTTCCACTACACACAACAGAAGTTTTCGAGTATGAGTTAGTTATCGTCTACACATGTATTCATCGTCTTATCTTTAGTGAAGCTTCAATCAAGGACTTCAATAAGCGATAGGATTATTCAATGAGGTGGCTTCATTTGTTTAATATTCAATGTTGATTGACGTAAGAAACACCCAAACTGACCTAAATTAGCCTTTTCTGTGTGCGAATTATTTCTAAACCGAGCGAAAACGAGTGTCCTCAGTAACATCCACCATTCCTCATCAATCAAAGTATCCATGTAGAACAACGCACGTTCCAAGACTTCGTTTCTGGTCTCTACAAAGGCCAATAACAAATATATTTTGGTAGTCGCACAATAAGAAGTTATACCTTGTAATTTTGGTAGTATTTGTTAACATTCATAACAATTTTTTTCCTGTTCGCCCGAAACCTAAGCGCTGTTGGAGTTTTTCACTACTCAAAGCGCAGATTCTTATCATAACCCCAAGCTAGCTTTATAATTTTCTTTTTGTATTTATTCCATTTGTTACTTTCAACACATTGGTCTGGGTGCCCTCCACTGTTTAAGTAATCATCGGTTCGTTCCTTCGCCAGGATAAACTAAGCCATCTATCCTTCAGGGAACAGCAAATTGTTACCAGATTTGTCTGGGAGAATTATGATGCCATCTTAATACATCGATACGCCACGGGAAGTCACTCTGCTTAGTGAATATTCATTGACCGGTCTATACGATGTTACGAATGGAGTCGAATACATAGTACATTCGTGACGAATTGATCAACGCCTAATTCTTCATCCTTTACCCTTCAAGGTACCGTTCGTAGGTGGCCATATACTACAAAATTAGTTCACGCTATAATGCAAACCATAGGTATTGATTATGTCTGGGGGATTGTGGAGCGATGAACGACCAACTATTTTGATATGCACAGGCACCGATGCTTATCTAAAAATGGCACATAAATGGTCGAAAACATTATGTATTTCAGTTCTCCTCGTTCCTGTATGAATCTTGAACATATTCACATATGATTCGATTGCTCTTTGTTCATATTATCTGAAATTCTGATATCTTTATAAGTTCCGGAAATCATGTGTGAGAACGTGCACTCCATTAGAACATCATAAATACTATTTATTACACTACGAATTAATATTGTTTTATGAAATCCACTGGAACGATGAGCCAATAAACAACTCCTTGTTTTCGAGTACAGTGGCATCAAAAACTGTTCATCTACATGGCACTGAACTTTCCTAGTAATCGACTTTCTGAATTTGAAGGGGAGTAGAGTAACGTCGGCTGTCGAGCAGGTTTCAGCTTTATTAAGAATTTGAAGACTTTGATCACTTTCATATTCGGGCGCGCTTATCATGCTTTTGCCCTACACGACTACGGTACCTCTCAAGGGTTTGCCGCTGGGAGGTGTTCCTGGGTGTCAGACTGCAATGTACAGTTGGGCATTCATTCCCTGGCAGGGTCTCCCAAGCTGAGAAGGAGTCCGGCGTTTCCATCAGGAAGCCTAGCTAAGAGCAAACCAATGCCAGGATCCACCATTGTCCTGGTATCAAAGTTGCATGGTGGCAAATCTCCCTCTGATCCACAAAGGATTCGAGTGCCTGGGGTGGTGAAGACCTTGACCAAACTTTGGCTATGATGACCTCGGGATTCCAGAGAACTACAATGGCTTAACCAGGAAATCTCCGAAAAGTGGAGATTATTCTGGGAGTCGCACAGCCAGCGAGGATGGGCTATTCAAGTGTCAAGTATCAAGTAAGACTACGGTACTTCACAAACTGTCATGTGCATTGCGAAAGAAGATTAGGACTTTTCTGGACAGCAGAAAAGCGTAACTTTCCAGCTACTATAGATAAGTTAGAATCGTTCAAAGCGAATACGCGAAAATGCTAAGAACTGCGCACCTTAGCCATTTATTGAAAACTCCTCTTCCTTCTCTTTCAAAAAAAAAATAAATTTTTTTAAAAATAATGACCGACCTGGAAATGTTTGATGCCGACTTTTATAACTTTTAAGGAACTAGACAAAAGACCTGTGTGACAAAGACCACCGCGGTGTTATTTGGTGATTTCATCATGTAACTGGGAAATTGAAATTGTCGGTGTAATTTAGGCTTCGGGCACATATAGCACAATGGTTAGCGGCGCCCTGCAATACACGCGGGGTCGATCCCAGGTCCCAAGGTAGATAAATTGCGGCAAGATTTGTTTGCGAAAAGAACACACTGACTCAAAACATCCGTAGGCTATCGGAAGCCATTTTATAGGTTACAAATGCTTTCAGTTACCTCTAACGATGTTTCATGAAGTCGAATGCATGGGACATCCCTCCGGAACTGATTATCGCTGAGAGCTTTATCGCTTTGATTCAGGGTTTATGAGACCGTCCTTGTTCTTCATGTGTCCACCTGCCTTGAATATTTAAACATGCTTCGACAGTTGCCATTATTTTGATATCTCGAACTCCTCATTATGGATGAGTGATGGAGTTCTCGTATTCTTCGTTTTCTGACATGTAGCATGGCATTCAGTATCTTAAAAACCAACGTTCATTAAACCTCGGTGTCAGCAATCAATAAATGTAACTTATATAATGCTGAGATATTTGCAAAACTCCAGACCGCAGGTGCTTGCGGTGGGGAACGAACGCGCTATTATTCTTTCCGGGGAGTAACGCGTTCATCACCACACTATATGGGTCCTTCGTTTCGCCTGTCTCTCAGCTAATTCTATCGATCTCTGCGATCAGAACGTTTTGCTCCAGAGTTTTGCAAATGTCTCAGCATTATATATATTTCGCAACATACACTGCCATTAAAAAAAGAATAGGCAGTAAATAAAAAGGTTGAGATTGTGATTATAACTATAGCCTCAGCATAACTGGGTTCAATGCCGATTTGGTCTTCCCAGATCAATCCCGCTGACGGGTGGATGCTGATGGCAAGTGGTCAGTAAAACTAGCTGAAAGTCAGGCGAAACGAATGACTCGTATGGCGTGGTGGTGAACGCGTTACTTCCCGGAAAGGACAATAGCGCATTCGTTCCCCACCGGAAGCATTTGCGGTCCGGAGTTTTACAAGCGTCTCAGCATTATATAAGCTATATTTCGCAGCATACCCTGCCATTAAAAAATAAATAGGCAGTAAATGAAAAATTCTTTTAAATGATTAAGATTACACGATGTCGATATAAACTTTTATTCGGCTAGCGTTTTGGCGCCTTCGCTTTTCTCAGAGTTTTTCAGAGTCGATTTTTAGATGCCGATTGTCACTCTACGTACCTACAAATTAAGTACTGACTGCTACAATACTAACAACCAACACGACATAGATCTAAATCATATTGGAGGCGGCAATCGACTAGCAGTCCCCTATAGATTCGACTCGACGCGACAACGACCAGCTGCGGACCATCGACTCGGATCATAGTGGTCCTGAAGAAAACCAGGGCACCGAGGCGTTAGCCGAATAAATTTTTTATGCCAGCTTATGTCAGTTTTTATGCCAACCTCTTGTCAACTCAAAAATATAGAAGATTGCAGATTATTGTTATCGAGGTTTAATGAAAGGGGGTTTTTAAGATAAAGGTGAAGTAGCTTTATTAGATTGTGAATGCACAGAACGCGAGGTGATTCATTCTGTCGAACATCATAACGACGAAGTTCTTGACACAGAGCGCGACAATCAGAACAGGCAGCTTAGGCGGAACGTCAGCTTATACTGAGTGTGAGTTTGTTGAGCTTTTTAGAGAGAACAAGTCCTTACTCTGTCGTATCAGAGAGGTACAGCGTATGATTTTTAAAGTGATTTCTCCAAAGTCTGCACACCTTCACCAATTGTGGACAAGGCAGAAGTTGGGTTATTGTTTGTCAATTCAGTGCTCAATGTTGGAACAGTTCAATATTTTACCGTAATGCATCGTCTCTGTCAAGACAATTGAGTCCGATGCAAAACGAATGACAACGCTTCTACAACCATGTTTCACTCAATTGTTGGATTTTTTTAACTTTATAATGCAATAAAAGTCACCTTAGAAAGCATCTGCGAAAAGAAAGTTACTACAATTTAAAGGATTTAACCACAATGATGTTAAGATATTTGCAGAACTTCGGACCACAGGTGTCTGCGGTAGGAATTGAACCCGTTATTATCCTCTAAACAAATTTTTGTATGACGTTCACAACAATTTGCAGTGAATAGTATTGAATAAACTGCATGAAACCTTATGGTTAGAGGTACCCTGAAATACACACCTGCTGGCTTGTTCGATCCCATGTGTCGAGCTAATTACGCTTCCCAGCCTTCGATGTTGATCATTTAGTAGAAGACTTCTCTTTCATTGGCTAACTATAGAATTGTTACAAAAATGTGGAAGAAATTTCTTAGCCGCAAAATAAATAATCGGAGGATAAGTGTTATATACGACCCACCTCTGGAAGTTTTTCCGATGATGCGTGAGTTATAGGTAATTTATCTCGTCGCCAGTGTGTTAAATGAATATATCACAAGGGAGAATCTTAATAAAAACCATTATGTAAACATTTGATTTACTGTCTACTACAATTTTTCACTGCAGAGTATTATGCGTGTTACAACCATAATGGTGATGAGATATTTGCAAAACTCCAGACAGCAGGTGTCTGCAGTTGGGAACGAACGCGCTATTACCCTTTCCGAGAGCTAACGCATTCACCACCACCCTATGTCGGTCCTTCGCTTCGCTTGTCTTTAAGAACCACTAACTATAATTTGCAGATCTTCACCAATAAGAGCATGATTTGATGTTTTACGCCGATGAAAATCTGATTATTTGAACTCATGAATGATAGTTGTTCTTTATTCCTCATGGACGTTCCCGTATCCAACAGTGTAGCAAATAATCCGTTTTTGATTTCGGATTTCGTTGAGAAACGAGAAACGTCGTTTTCCCGGATTAGCTCTCTGTATGAATGGCTGCCGCGTTTGTGTTTGAAACTTCAGAAAAGCATCTGGTTTTCTAATATTTCAGAAAATTTAACTTGTAAGCAGATTTATATCTACACCGAATTCTATCCAGCTTGAGCAAATAATCATTTTAAGATCTTCTTCTAACCTTCTTGTATATCGTTTTTTCGTAAGTCGATGAGCGTCTAGCACTTTTCTTCGTGTTTCAAGCAGTTCTGTTAAGGAAAATGCGAGTACCCGACATCCTATCAGCTTTCACACTGAATGTGGTTTTGGCTTTGTTATCGATGATAATGGCTATAGTAGCTCTTGCACTTCTGCTCTTCGTCCTTGCCAAGGTGAGCATTTCGTTAGTTAATTTTATCCAATCACTTTCTTAGCGTTTTTAGTTAAACTGTTAGATAGACAGATAGGAACGATATGCTCGAAAATTAACTACAAAAGGGTAATGTAATCCAATTTGTATCTGCACCGGATATCTTCTTAACGTTCTAGTTATATTAGTCATTGAAAAATGAGGAATAGAAGCGTATTAAGGGTAGAAAAAATATCTTAATTGTATATATCTTTCTACTTCTGTTCAGCAAACACGAGGTGCTATTTTATTTCTTTATTTACTCACAAGCTGACGTTTCGGCGGATTTCGCCTTCCTCAGAACCTGGAAGGGTCAACTTGACGGCAATCCACTCGGCCAAACACCTCCATAACCAAACAGAGAAAACGCTAAACCAAGATTTCAATCACATTTAAAATAGCTCTGCACACTCACCGCTTTCTATGAGTCTTCCACTGAGTATGTCGCGTGAAGACCGACCGCACCAAATTCACATGGAAGCGTAATGTGCCCCTCCCATCAGAATAACAGGCTTATATACTGCCCAATATCACTCGCGATAATGAGGCATTCCTCCCTGCGGTTCATTTTCGGATTCTTGGAATTTATCCAGAATGCCTCTAGAGTTTTGCGCGCTTGTGTTCTCGATTTATGCGCGAGGTTCGTAACACTTACTTCAAAATCTTCTCCGTTATGTTTATGCGTGCTATGCGTACCTAGTGGAGTACTTGGCTTACGTTTACCGACTAGGTGTTCTTTTATACGTACGCAGAGTGGTCTACCCGACTTACTTCATTTGAAATGAAGGGCAGTATAAACGGGACCTACTTGGCTTTCGATACCACTTCGTAATGTAGCTGTTTTCTGATAGGCTAATTTGCACGTTCAGAAATGGAAGCCAGTCCTTTTTTGGTTTCTCTCGGGTGAATTTAATATACTCTGACTGTGTGTTCAACAACTCGAAACATCTGTCGATTTCTTCTTGCGTTGAACAAATGACCAAGCAGTCATCTATTTATCTACAGTAGAGTAACGGACCGAGGTCGATTACTGACGCTTCCACCTTAGACATGAATGCAATGGCAAGGCTTGGAGCCAGTCGTTGTCCCATTGCCAGCCCTCTCATTTGTGCGTAATGCCTCCCGGACCATCTGAAGATTGAGCAGTTCAGACACTCCTTTAAGAGTGTCATCAACTGCTGAAACGAGAAGCCGTACATGTATCTTAATTGTCTTTTTAAATATTTCACCTTCAATATCGCTGGAGGATTGAAATTACTCAGACAAGTTTGGCTTATACGGAATTGACTGTCATTAGGGATGATATCATTAGTTTTTACAAGCACTTTAAGGCATATAACTTCCTCTGGCTTGAGTTTTTAGGCGGTTTTCGAAAGTACAGGAATTCCGGTTTGAAGATGAAATAAAATCCTTTCTCAGTTACGAAATCATTCGTTTCGCCAAATATCCACTTTAAGGTCCACATTGTTAGAAGCGGGTAGAGCTAAACATAGCTTGCTTCTCTACCAGCAGCTGAAGGAAACGATCAGTGTTTCTCATCTTCTAGAGTGTCATCTGCTGATTTCTGTACCCTTCCGATGGCTAATATTTTAGGACAGCTATTTGAAGGAAGCGTCAACAACTCATCATGATAAACTGAAGCGTCACGAGAGCTTTGTGGTGGATTTCAAGGATCCAAGCAGTTTGTCTCTGTCATTTTTGTAGGAAACATCTAAGCCATCAATTTCATACATTTCAGCCATACCTGACCACTTCCTTCAACTGAACACGCTAATGTTTCAGAAGAAAACGAAGAACAATTTGGTGAGTGCGCTAATAAAAAGGATGAAGCTCTGGGCGTTGATTATACTTGAAGGTTGCGCATGCATTTGACTTCATTAAGTATTGTTGGAGGTGATTGAATGCATATTTGGAGTTTACAATGACTAGTGGTGGCCTGTCGATGTATCGAGCCAGTGCTGCTATTCTATCAGGGAAGTCTGGTACCAATTTGCGGACCCCGGAGGGATGAAAGGCTTGGTGGGCCATGGGCGCAGAGGTCGATTCCACGCGTGTCGCAAAGCCGCCTCCAACCACTGCGTCACACCCGCCCTAGCGAGTACGTTAAAGTCTATCGAAGTGATTTTCAAAAAATTATTGTAGGTTACACAAATTCCAAACGCTGTACCATTGTCTGGTATGGAAACGATGTCGAAGGAAAATTTCACCCACGACAGAAGCCTTCCTCCTCTTCTGGTGAGCAGATTTTGTTTCATTTGCAGGGAGAGCATGAGGTTCTTAACTTCAATTTTTTTTCAGACGGAATCCGAGGAGGTGGTTTCGAACAAAGTCAGCTCTATGCTGCGAGCAGAAAGATCAGTCGTTGAGAAGTCCATTGCTAGGTAGGAATCCTTTCCATGAACTAAAGAAATTTCGCCATTTCACCACATGGAAACTTTAACTCAAAAGACAAGAAGTTCTTCAATGGAAAATTAGAATAATTTTCTTCTACAGCGGAAGTAATCGAACGAAATGTCCTATTTTTCAAACACTGTTTACAAAGGCAATGAGTGGGTGGTTGGCACAGATTGGAGATGTTCAGCAATATTATACGCGTGGCCGATGGTTCTACTGCAAACCTAGTTCCCCATCTCTCCATGATCAGTAAATTGGAGGCAGACTTTTCTTGTAAAAACTCTTTGCGATCGACAATGGTAAGGCGCTCTTTGAAGCGAAAACATGGGAAGGCTCTCATAGAGCTATCATAGAGTTCTAGGAAGAATCAATTCGACCGGCGTTCAGCGACATTCATGAAGAAGACTAAGCCCACATTTGGCAGCAGAACGTAAACGTCTCGAACCTTTACATGGCTTCTGGTTAACAGGTTACCAGGAAAATAAGGAAAGTGATAGGATGCACATGGCACACGAATTTGGATCATCCAAATATAAATGATATAGATTGTGTTCGACCTGTTTTCCTAATATTACCAAAAACCTAATACATTTCGCCTATCACCTACATCACCTGTAATCCGTTTCGAGCGACTTGAGAGGGTGTGAAAGTAAATCTTCCATTCCTCTCTGTTTTCTCCAAGAGTAGCCCATTGAGTTTTGCTTCCTTAAAGAATTCATTTATGATCATAACTTTCTTCTAGGGTTTTACTTAAGAGTTGTTACCATCAGGACGATGGCATTACTGCTATGCGTTTGACATCTGAGGGATCCAGTCACTAAGGGTTGTTCTCCAACGGTTGACGTTCGGACGCATTGTCCGGCCCTTCGACATTTTGACGTGGAGAACGGCGTCTTTGATTTTCGATCGTTGACGTCGGTCAGAGTTTTGGATCCTTTCCCTCAATTGCGTAATACGGGTTGCTCCTAGCATCGTCATTTAGACTGTGTGGTCTACAACGCTGAGCGGTCTTTCACTCTTTCGCCTCTATCACATAGCAACCATGTTTCTGACGCATGCATTAAGGCTGGAAGAATCGTGGAGTCGAAAGGGTGAGGACGGAGTCGTATGCTCTTTTTGTCCTCAGAACAACATAAATGCGCTTGAAAGTTCTCCATGCCGCTCGCCTTCTCGTGTTAAACTCTGGAGCTAATTTGTTCATTATGTCGATTTCCCGACCTAGATAGACGTAACTGGAGCGTTCGGAGACAATCTTCCCGTTGAGCGTGAACGGGGCATACGAAACAAATCCGTTCCCCATAAACATAATTTTTGTGAGATTTAGTCGAAGGCCAATCTTTCACAGGCGTTATCAAAGTGGGAAAGCATTCGTTTCCCTTGACTAATGTTTGTACTATAACGACGATATAATAGGAAAGCGAAGATAGTGTAATTGCCGACCGTCGATACTCATTTTCATGTTGTACCTTTCCAATGTTTACGTGTTTTCGAGCGTGAGAGTAAATAATTTTGGCGAGATGGTATCGCCTTGCCTAACTCCGTTTTGACGTCAATGTTAATATCGTTGTAGAATTGTGACACCTTGGCTGTGAAATTCTTGTAGTGCTCATGAAGTTTTTTTATAGTAAGTAGGGATGCCTTGATTGTTCAGAGCCTCCATGGCTGCTTCTATCTCAACTTATCCAAAAGCCTTCCTTATGTCGACTAAAGTGGGATAGACCGGCCTCCTGTATTCTCGCGGTACTTAAGTTATTTCATCGCGTGGATGTAGTCCATCGTAGTGAATCCTTCTGAAAACCCTGCTTGCTCACATGACTGTCCTCCCTCCAGTGTTCTGTCAATCCCGTTTAGGATGACTTGAGTGAAAAGCTTGCAGACAGTAAGCAGATTGACCCACAGTTGGACATCCCGTGGAGGTCACTCTTGTTGGACAACACCGTCTCGCTGGGTCTCGCTGGTCTTCCATAGACTAGCAACCTTGCATTCTGACAGATAAGAGCTAAGCCAGTTTGTTTATGAAGATTGGCAGAAGGTCCTTCAAGAGTTCAGTCCCTGTCTTGGCGTTGTTTCATTCTTCACCTCGGAAGTAGGATGTCGGATTTCGCTTGGTAGAACCGGTGGAACGACATATTCATCTTCCTATATTTCGTATGAGGGTAGTTGGACGTTACTATTGAAAAGATTCGAGTAGTAATTGCGAACAGTCTTCTCCATTGCCTTTCTGGAACCTGTAACCCTCCGTCTGGGCGTAGTAGTGCAACCGTCTTGGTTTTGTAATTGGCGAAGCTTTAATGAGATTTGGGAATGCTTTTCCCATCCTCTGTGGTTTCGACCATAACTGGTACTTTTTCCTCGTTAAGATCTTGTTTTATTATTTGTTTGTACTTGAAAGTTTATATTGACAAAAACGATTAATTTCAGTTCTTCCCCGTCGTCATTTGTGACTGATTCTGGAATATCGGACGAGGATTACTCATTGGACACTAGAAATTTCCATGATAGTACACCCAAGGAACATAGGACGGTACGAAGTTTTCCGCGTTAGTTCATGGAAGGATTTTCCTTATTCTATGAAGTTTTTATCCAGAAGTGCTTAAGAGTCAAGGCGTTGAAGAGTATTACTGATGTCAGGGGAAGAGGAACGGAAGTAACCGTGAATAAAGGATAAAGCTCTCGGCGTTGATCAATCTCTGATGGTTGCGCCATGAATTCGACTTCATTCATCATCGTTAGAGGTGACTGAATGCGTAACTGGCTTGTATTATGACTCGCAGCAGCCTACCGATGTATCAATCCAGTGTTACTATCCTCCCAGACAAGTTTGCTACCAATTTATTCACCGCTTAAAGGTGGAAGGCTTGAGAGCCCAGGGTGCGGTGTCAAAGCGATAATCAATTGTGTATTGCGGAGCACCTCAAACTACAGCTCTCCACACACCTTAAAGCGACAATAACGTAAATTTTGACAAGACATTATGAAAATATAATGGCGATGAGCATTGGTTGACTAGGACGCAAGCTGATAGTGATGGGTATTTTCAAACGGAATCTGCTGAATGGTGGAAGTGAGCGGTAATTATGCAGTTTTTGGTATGTACTTAATCCCGACAGTGGGATTAAGTGAAAGGGGAGAAGGGATTATTGTAGAAAACCACTTTTTCATTCATAATTTAACACGAGGTTGATGAAACCCTTTATTCGGGTAACGTTATGGCGCCTTCGGTATTCTCAGAGCCGGATTTATCTGGGTGGATTGACCACAATTCTTCGTTCCACCGATGTGGATCTTCGTCGTCGTATCGAGTCGAATCTCACCTAGTGAAGCATTGCTCAAATGATGTAACATCACTTGGCTGTGCTCTTTTATACAGAACTCTTGTTGTTGATACTAATTGTCCATTGACAACTGTTTATTTTTCAATGGACAATCCATCCTGCAGCAGTGGACATCATTATCAGCCACCAAAGAGCATGAAAATATTTGAAAAACGTATAACATTTCGATCACAATTAACTACACGAGAAGTACGAACAACTGTGGACAACCAACTCGGATCAATCCGCATGTGAGCAAGGCGAAGGCGCCGAAACTTGTATGTCACCAGTGAAAGGGCACATATTGCCCGGTAATTCCAAGGATAAAGGAAAGCCGGCTTTGCAAATGCAGAAAATTACGTTAAGGTTACGTCAAACATCTAACTGTTCCTAACTAACTATCCGTCTTTCAACTACGTTAAAACAGAATGGTGTTCCAAGCCCGCACTAATTTCCATTGAAATTTCAAAAAGTGTTGCTGGTGGATGGTGTTGAAATAAGAAGAAGCCTCGCTCCAGAACATAGTGCCATATAGGGTTATTTATTGTATTCATCGTCGATAAGAATATGTTAGCTTATCATTAGTAGTTGATGTGACTGTTAGAAGTCGAATGATTTACTGAATGAATGCAGAGGTTTGCAGGACACAGTCGTAGAAAGTTCTGGTTGGACTGAGGAAGAAGGAGCAATCGAACCATTGGCTCAAAAAATCACTGTTGGTTTTGAATGCGGTTCAAGTGCATCGCTGTGCTGATCGCCACTGGTTAATAGGTTTCGTTGGTATCTGGAAGTACTTCCGGCCCAGGAAAAACATCAGTGGTGCAATAATGCTTTCTGCTCCAGACGGTTGTTTCAAGCGCTTGTGGTTCCTTTGCATGTACATTTTCTTATCGTCATCTTTCATTCATATCATATTTTCCCGATTTCTCATACATTCCAGCCTTCCACTTGGTTGTCTTTCAGTGTCTGCCTCTTCATTTCCGTACTACTGATAATTTAACCTAGAAATACATTGTAATAGGTATTTCTCTCTGTTTACACACCTACTTCTTAATCGAAAAGGTGGTAAACATTGAGTAAGTGTTAATAACAGGACAAGTATCAAAGCGCTTGAGGATTGTTGCTTCATGTGGAACAATGTAGAATTATTGTGAATTGTTAATAACTAAATATAGTTGCACTCTCCTGATGCTCTTATGGTCAATTTTCTGTATTCTCGGATAGCCTGTGATCCCAAAAAGCATCCAATTTTCCCATCGACCTGTGATTTGCTGGTTGAACAAGTTCTCCTCTTCGGATCTAAGAGATAGTCGTTCTAGAACACACTCGGCTTGTCTCTACAACCAGTGTTTGCAAATGTGAATTTCAGGAAGGTTTGTCTCCAAATGGGGAGGTTCTATCCAGGATAACAGCTAGAATTCAAGCCTTAAATGTTCAAAATCTTTGTATCAGAAGTGATCCTGTTAGGTGACGTTTCTGTTTTTCTACTGGACCCGTCTTTCAAACCTACTGTGCGGATTCTAGTATTTTTCCCATTCAATTCGTTCCCATGCAGCCACCCACAAAATTCTTCCAACCTTTTAACGTGTAGCTTTGGTTGCTACTTGTGGATTATCCTTTAATCATGAATGTCATTGAATGCTGGAGGAGTCCATTGTCCCTTCAATTCTGAATAGCCGGCAAGGAATGCTTCCACATGTATTACAAAGAGCCAATCTTTCCCAGACAAATCCAACACGAATTTCCCGACCTCGGAGGAATGACAGGCTCGGTGAGACCGAAGTGGAGCATCACTGCCACTGTGCTAACAGTCCGCTAGTGAAATTTATGCTGGATAAATCACACTTGGACATTTGAAAACACTGGCACGCCAAAATTGCGCGATAAAACACTGAAAGAAATATGACGTGGTGCAAAAATAAATGCGGTTTCAGATTATGTAATTTGCATTATTGTTGCTGTATTTAAGCTTGGAGTCAGCTGTATTATTCTTGATAAGAGCAGCTGAAATCTATGCAGTTCCGTCAACAAAACACCAGTTAATTTACTTCCATAACTTCTAAAGTTGAAGGGGTTTGAATTTCTCAAAGGCGTTCTTACCAACAACTTAGTGGTGCATGAATGAGTATGGGGTGTGAAGGTGAGTTCCGTTGCCCAACTCACTCATGTTTTACAGGGTTAGCTGCCCGACCTGTAATCGAGCCTTGTTGTTCAAGAGGATTGAACCTTATCGTTTGGCTATACGCGGACACAAAGCCTCAAGTTTTTGCAGGATCTCATTGACTTTTAGGAATTTATTCTCTCGTGTCGCTGTTTCACCAAGATTAAATATCTCGCATGATATGATTCCTTTCACGGAAGATGAAATAGTCGCTATAACCGCTCACACAAAAAAATCGTCGGTTGTCACACAGGATACCTCTTCCTATCGCACATCACAACACAGTCAGGAAATCAGTCGCTTTTCTTGCGTTAAAAAAGAACAGGGCACATTCTTGATGACAGACTTGCTGCTCTTCATTGATTTCATGCGGCATTCATTTATGCAATATTTTTCTTCCCTTCCTCTTCTCATCTAAATAGCGAACAATTTTTGGAATCGTGAATTTTGTACAATTTCCTTAGTGGTTAATGGTAAGGCAACTATGATTATACACTTAAGGCGGTTGTTTCAAACTTATGCTTACACGCACATTGCCTCCTTTGCAGTGAGAACTCGTATCTGGGATGCACTATTCTTACGAGCTATCTACGCAATCTGAGTTCGGGGACCCGGTTTGTAGTTTTCTGAGTATTTTCTAGGAGTTTTTTGAATATTAACGTACGAAGTGTCTTTGTATCGGTGCGAGCACTCCGTTAAAGTATTCGACGTTGGAGAGAATAGTCATCCTCTTCAAATCCATTACGTTGGTGTTGGTGTACTATTCTAGCGATAGATAGAGGCTATCCTGTTAATGATAGGATGTAAAGAGATACTCACGAGACCGACTTTCTACGAACCTCGGCATAAATAGTCGCTATATATATATATATATATATATATATATATAATGTTTCAACGAACTGCACTTATTAAGCTGGTGCGAGGTTGACATACGTCGTCGCCGTTGTTGCTGTTGCTGTTATTGCGGTTGCTAACTGGCTGACGCTTCGGCGTACTCGCCTTCCTCGGGGCCTGGACGTATTTTATGTAACAATAGCTTAAAAATTCGGTGATCAATCCATTGTGTTAATGGAGATCTAAGACGTAAATAAACTCCAATTTGTTCAAAAACTACTCATCCTACTGTTGCGAGTGGGACCATCTATGTGTTATGCAAGTGGAATGACGAGTGAGACTCACCCAGATCAAAAAACCCATTCGAAAAAAGGCGCCAAGTCAAATGTGATAGTGAGGCATTCGTCTTTGCGGTTCATCTTTGGTTTTTTGAAATTTATACAAAACGCCTCAAGAGTTATGCGCGTTGATGTTTTTGATTCCTGCGTTAGGATCCGGACAGTCACTTCAAATTCATCGCCATTGTGCTTCCTTGCCCTATGTGTCCCCAGAGAAGTACTTTGTCGAATTTTAGTTTTCCCACCTAGATATTCTTTTATGCGAGCACAAAGGGGTTTACTCGTTTTCCCAATGTATTCCTCACTGCATTCCTTACACGGAAACAAGTATATTGTACCTGAACTAATGTGATCTCCAAATCTCCCGTTAGGACGAGTTATACAATTTTCTGAGCTGCACAAACGATCACACAGGCGGTCTCGAACTAATTTGTTGGATAAATTTCAAAAATCGAAAGATGAACCGGAAAGTCGACTGTTTCACTATCACACGTGACTTGACGTCTTCAAAATTTTTTGACCGGGGTGAGTCTCGCTCGTTATCCCACTTGAATAACACTTGAGTGGTCCACTCGCAACAGTAGGGTGAGTACTTTTTGAACAAATTGGCTTTTATTTACGTTTTAGATCTTCATTAATACTATAGATTTGCCACCGAATTTTTAAGGTATTGTTACATAAAATACGTCTAGGCTCCGAGGAAGGCGAGTTCACCGAAACGTCAGCCAGCGAGCAACGACAACAACAGCAACAGCAACAAAGACAGCTTATACCAATATCGCATCAGCACAATTTTTGGGCAGTTTGTAAGAGCATATATATAACAGCTGCTTACATTTCTTATTATTTTATAGGATCCGTCTTTCTCATCTACTGTGACGATCACAGCGCTTTCCAGATTCGAATCGTTTCGTCACCTTCATGTTTCTCTAAGGTCTTCCAACTTTTACATGTGGCTTTGGCTGCTGTTCGGCGATTTTAAATTCATCTTAAATTTCGTAGAATGCTAGTCGATTCGATTCTCTCTGGAGTTTTGAGAGAGCTGGGCTAGAAGATTCATTCCCACTTAGAGTACAGAGATTAATTTTTGACTGAGCGAGTCCGGCACCAATTTCCCAAGCCTGGAGGAATAAGAGGTTTTCTGAGCCTAGAGCGGGATTAAACCACTACGATGCTCGGCATCACCATTATTCTCCACCTAAGGAGATATCTCTGACTCCATCTGTGCATTTAACTGCACTGCATTTAACCGAGAAAATCGTTTGCCTTTTACTAACGATTTCAGTGCATTGGAGCAGTTATGAGTATTTGTCAATTTTTGAAAGCCCCTTGAAAGAGCGTGATGAAGAGAATAGGGAGAGAGAGGGAAAGAAAAGAAAAAAGAGAAAAAGGGAAGAGAAGAGAGACATGAAGAGAAAGAGAAAAGGTCAACCTCATTAAATCGTGCATTCTGTTGCTATGTGTGTGTAGGTAATCTTTTCAGGAAACCCATCTTCGCATCTGTTGTGCAGGTCTCAGCACTTCTTGGTCTTTTTCACATCCGTCAAACAAAAACGTCTGCGCAAATGGTGTTGGCAGCTGTTTGAGGTTTTTTCCTCTTCGTTACGAATATCATTGAACACTGGTCGAATCGATTCCCCATGGAATCCTGGGATGGCCAGTCTACAGCGTTCCCACTTAAATTGAAGGAAATGAATTTTCACTCAGAAAGTCTAGTGCTTTTCCGAGCCCATAAGGATATGAGTATGGGGTGGAGTCGAACCATTACGGTGCTTGTGCTGACTTGCATCACTATCATTGTGCTACCTATCGTCTGAGCTATATCATTGCTTCTTTACATGAACACTTTTTTCCTTTTGGGAATTTTGTAAATGGGTATGAGGTAAACTTCACAAAATTGTTCGGAATATTACAGTAATTCGTGCTCTACAAAGAGAATGAAAATATTTCCGATATGTCTCGAATCCACAGAGTAAATAAAAACGTTGTTTTGCGACGTTGTTCATTGCCACTAACCAGGAGGCGAAGCTTCTGTTTCTCAATAAATCTCGGCATTTTTAAGATCCATTCATACCGCGAGGACGCACAGCACAGTGTTAGTGGTGTCGGTCATCACGAGCACATTTTTGGTTCGATCCTGCTGCAAGCATACCAATCATGTCATCTTTCCAGGGTTGGAAAATTGGTATCGGACTCTTGCTGTAAAAATCGTTTTCTGCAGTCTAATTGGGAACGTTTCCTCAGAGCTGTTTCAGGACTCGAGTGTGCATCGACTCTGTCAGCATTTTACGACATCTAAGATGAAATGAAAATCCTCAAGTAGCAAGCTAAGTCACGCGTAAAAAAACGATTAGAATGTGAGAAAAGCAGGGATCCTTTCATTAGACATAAATGACGGGTCGTACATCAATAAAAAAAATAAAATATGATATGAATGCAGGGCTGGGGCACCGTAGGTGCTAGCGATGCAGCCTGTCAGGCGGCAAGGTGGTAGTTCGACCGCCTTCCCAACGGTAATCCTCAATCCACTTAAGAATAGCCTAGCCTGGCTATTCACCGAAACATCGAAAGACGAAAGACGAAGAGATTTAGTTCTTAAGAAAGGCGGAATACTCAAGCAGCAGCCGAAAGATGCAAAATACTCGAAAACCTTCATGATCGATTAGTGCGAGGAAAACAAATCGAATGCAAGAAGTACTAGGACCCACACAGTAGATGTGAAAGGGGTCGTATATAAAAGCCATGCTGGGAATGTTCAATTTATAGATTGCAGGGATAAATGTCGTGGGAGAGTAAGGAATATTGTAGTACAATCCTAAACCGTGATACAAGGAATGATTTCTGCATACTGATTCATCGTTGAGAAATAGGGAAATATGCACACTTCATTGAAAACAAAACTAATGAGAAGCTTTCACTTTTATGCTAGTTCGTCGTCGAGATAAAAAACATAAACAGTTTATTAAGAGGAAAGCTAATGAGAAGCTTGCACTTTTGTTCAGTGATATTATAAGCACTGAGGAGAAGACTGATTCCTACGCAAGAAGTTCTGTTCAATCGTACAATGTCTACCGCAGGCATCTAAAGAATTCGTTAAATCAGAACTGTCGGGTACGATTTAATAAATTTAAATGTTTTCAGACTACAGTCTCAAGCAAGGATTTGATCAAACTGCTTTGACCTAGTTGGAAATAGTTCTTTTCGTAATTAGGGTTCGACTAGAAAATTCTCAGAAAAGAATGACAGTAGCAACGTCCACATACCTAAGCCAATAAATAGTCGTTGTCTTACTAAAGACCAGGATTGTGTTGCTGTGCAACAGCTGCTCTTTTGAGATTCTCGATCACTTCGGCTTGATCCACGTACTCAAACACATTCGGAGCCGAAAACAGCACGCCCATAGTACCACCAGTAGTTGCTAGATGTAAGCTTAATCATAACTTCTTTTTGTTGTTTCTTTTGCTGCACTGTGGATTATATATCTAGCTCACACTTGCATATAAAAGTTTATAAACATGTATACTTAGATTGTAGGAGTAATTCTTTCTTCCCTATGACTAGGAGAGCCAGAAATCGAATTCAGCAAGGTATTTGCAATGAGGAGAAGTTTTTTAGCAGAACCTAAACAATCAAAAACAGGCTGCATGAGGTCAAAGTTCTAGGCATAATATGAGGCCGTTTTCGAGAAGAACGTTTCCAGCAGCACTAATCGTCAAATGCGGTGAACTATTTGTGAAGAAATTTGGCTTCACTGCTTCTCTTTCTTAGCAAAGCAACTTAATAAGCTCGACAGAACTTTACAAGTTCCGACTTTTCTTACTATTACTCGTGTCTTCTGCTTCTTTGTACTAGTAGAGTATTGTCGCCATGGACGTTGCATCATTAGCTTCGAGCCCACTGTAGGCTGTAATTTTGCCTTTGTTTTTGACCCCAACGTGTTTAAAGGCTACTTGCGATTGTCAATAGGCAGTTCACTACCTGTGATTTTTAAGTATAGCTACGTCCCAGCTTAATCAAGAACTGCTATTACTTTCTTTTTTCGTGCTGCTTAGTCAACAGATGCGATTATTTTCCTTTTCTACGCTACGCCAAGACATAGTGGCAATGTGAACAGTTGCAATGGAACGGTATTCTTCAACAATTGAAATCCACGATGCTGCAGTTAGGGAAAGAGCTATTTTCTGAACATAACAGTCTAGAACTAACAACGAATAGGAGGAGTTCTTTTGTCTGTACAAGCTCCATGGCAATTTCTAGCGGGATAAATCAATGAGTTAACATAAAGAGTCTTGGTGATGGTGAAGGTACCAAAAGGTTTCACGACATTTCATTTTGGACCTGATGAATTGAATCCACAGCATCCCTTCGAGCCATTTAGGTGTCGTTCGATGATGTGGCGTTTGAAATTTAAGCGTCTTCGAGATTGTAGTGAATTATTTTTACTTACTTATCTTGTTTACAAAGCGGCATTGTAAAGGCACTAACCAGCGAAGAAAACGTACAGTAAGAGACGATCAAGTACCATGGAGACATACTTCCATTCGTCACACTGCTGAAAAATGTCAGTCTGAAATAGACAGAACGTTCCACTGCACAATGACATTGATGGAGAAATATTTGCAGTAGGCACATGTAGATCTCTTGAGTGCCAAGTAAGATGTCAATTAGTCGAAATTACGATTTCAACTAAACAGTCCACCTCTCTAAAAGTACACAGTGCGACTAGTTTATCTTTCTTCAATGTTGGCTATTTGTTCTGTTCGACTGTATGTGTTGTATAAAACGAAGCTAGAAAGCGAACCCGCTTATAGTCATTGTCCCTAGTCAGATGGTTAGTGATATATTCAATAGCTTCAATAGCCTGATTAGCCTCCTTTGACAGATCAGAATCATCATGCGTGTCCGTCACCTAGAAAGCATTCTGTCGCACAATGTAATGAACGTTATGTTTTACTTGTTTGCTTATTTTGAAAGTTTTGATTAATCGCCATACCAGCAAACTTATGTTAAAAGTAAATTTTATAATTTTACAAGAACGGGCCAACGGTGTTAAGGGTGGTGTGGCACCTCCTTGCCGGACTGCTCACTTATCACATCGATGGTAATGCTGTCAAAGCAAAGTGGTAAAATTCTGGCAGTAAATTTACACCTTAGCTCACAAAGGTTCTTTGTAAGAAAATAGAGACACCACGATTTAAATGGCCAATGATTCATACTGATGCCTTTTACAGGTCTATTTGCACGAGTGGCCCCCTTTCAATAACCCATTGCTCCTGAGTTGCATCGAGCAAGGCACACCCATTTCGGTACGAACAGGCAGTGATGCATCATACTTGATGCATTTTCTTTTCTGCCGTTTTTTGCATAAACTACTTTGTTAAAATTGGTCTGAAAAGATTTTACCTCATCGGTAGTGCGATTTGGTTCAGACAGTTGTGTGCACTGAAAAAGAAGATGTTTATTTTGAATTTGTGACATTCAGGGAACTGTGCTCAAAATTAATCAACGAATAACCTCCATCAGCATAATTTGTAGCTTGCATTGTGAAAAACGGCTTTCGCGGAAACACATGGCGAGTTTTACGAGTAAGACGGCTTTCAAAATTTAGTATTCCAAATGTCCACATATCAGAGAGGACAACCTTTAATATTCGCACAGCTTTTTTGTTTATTGCACATTCTTTTTTCGTTGCAGAGCATTATATGAAATACAATCTCAATGGTCATAAGATATGTGCAAAACTCGGATTCACAGATGAGCTTCGAGCTTGCGGTTATCCTTTCCGAGGGCTCACGTGTTACCTACTGCACCACTGAGGCCGATACTTAGCCTTTCTCTCAACCAAATTTTTTTACTCTAGCTTTTGCATTATTGTCATGAAATTCTATACTGTTACCGACAAGGTTGGAACTAAAGACTGTGTTACTCAATAATGTGTTCAAACCCGAGAAATGTAGTCATGCTTCTGTGCTACTCATTAAAGAGGCGATGTAGGCGTCTCACTTCCAGACTTAAAGAGAACTATTTTATGTAAACCGACTGTCACTTGCTACTCGTACAAATGGTGAGCAATTTGTTTCATTGATAACCTAGCAAAGGATAATTTTAGAGTTTTATGCACTGATGTTTTGGAGTGTTCGCCTTCTTCGGAGCAGATATAGTTCCAGTCGGTTGTCCATAGCTGCTTGTTCTTGCGATGTCAGTAGCCGTAGTAGCACCAAATTGATAGTAAAGTGGAGTGGATTATTCATTAGTTCCCTTTTGTACAGTACAGTTCCGGTTATGAAAAAGGCCAAGGCGTCGAAATGTTTGTCTAACAAATTTTCTTCACAACATCATGCAAGTCCATGATTGGGACAAAGAAAACCTACACGAGGTTTTGTTTTGCCTTTGTTTTCAGTTTTTTAGAATGTACTTGCTAACGTAGTATCGCTTGTCTTTCATTTTGAATGCTGCAATATGTAAATAAAGCACTACGATAGAATAGAAACGACGGACCTCGACTTCACCTGAACAATCTGACTTGACAGAACTGAGGCCATGTAATATTCCGCGGGCAGCTTGACGTTCCAGTTTTTCCTCGCGAGTCCTTTTCAGCTCTCGTTCAGTCGACTCAGGTCTACGCATCATCAAGAGCACTGGTAAATGCTGAAACTTTGTATTATTGATATTATTTTGTATTATGTATTATTGTATTATTGATATTATTGATTTAATGAATGCTATATTGGGATTTTGTAAGTATGGTAGGTTAGGTTAATTTCTAGGTGATGCCATATATTATAAAAACGTCTGCCGCACCTAAATGAGAGGTTTCACCCAGTTAAAATGTAAACTGCTTTTTTAAAAAAAGACGTACACTTGTATATAGCATAAGTCATATACGATTTTTTAAGCTTGAAGTTACCCTTGAAGATAAAAGCAAATAATTCGCTCGTGCTTGAGTTATAGAAGAACAAGGTTGCGACGAAAGTTAAAGCGATGATAAGCAAGAAATAGCGCACCTAGTCCATTAAGCAAGATCACGGGTCAATTAATATTTTTTACATACAATTTTTGTGTTATCATACTAATCTACGTTACTGTGGAGGTGTAGAAGAAGTGGTTAGAGATGCACCTTCGTTAGTTGTTTCGGCTAAGCCCGAGCCGGCCAAACTCCTCCATCTTTTCTCTGGAGAGAACTTTCTTTAATGCAACAAAGGCTGCAAGTTATCCCTATCGTAAAGACCTAGGAATATTCTGCCATTCCAGGAAGGATTAGCTGCACCAGTACTCAACAACGTTTATGAATAGAACCTCTTGAACTTTAAACCAGAAGCCGGACCCAGACACAAATCTGAGAGATGGCAGATAATAAACAAAGCTAAGAAGTGCTAGAATTCGCCAAATATGTATGCTCAAGTCATACAAAAGATTGAATAGATAAAAATTATTTTTTATTTAGTTTTTTGTCTGCATTTATGGTCTTTTAGTATTGCATGTCAACCCGGCCGTGTATATCGAAAAGTCTAAGAATTAGACAAATAAGAATTGAGATAACTCAACTTTAGAAAAATCCACTTTACCCAATTAGGCATTGTGTGAGTCGCTGGACCTCGAAAATAGACATTTATAATGACCACGGTAACCTGAAACGTTAGCAGGGGCCGTTTGACCGATGATGTCGGAATAAAAATTCGCTTTCGAAAATGACCCACCATGATGGTGACCATGTTCATCACAAAAGTTAGCAAGAGGTACTTTGCCATGAGAGGAATCGTAGACGACGTAGGTGGAAGGATCTATATCAAATTGATATTTATCGGAAGAATATGCTCAGTTCTTGAAAAATCGAACTAAAGAAAAACGTAGAATAACCGAAGGCAATCAAAGAATGGGGGAAAGTGCGTTGTGGTGTCTGCTGACAAGATATCTGCCTACTGTTGCAAAAATATTTAATTCCTCTACTTCAATCTACTTTATTGTTGACGAATTATACCTTAGAAACAAGAAGAAGGAAGACGACGAGAGCGAGCAGTATACTGATCGCCAGCGTGATTTTTTCTGACGCTTCACAAGGAAGGTAGAAGACCATCATTGACAAAAATGCCATCAGAACCGTTGGCATTATCAGAATCACGGTATAGAATAGGGTTTTTCTGAACATTTTTGCAGAAGAATTCGGAATTAGAATGAGAAAGTAACTTCGCAACGTAGTTGTATTGAAAACGTAGCCCATGAAGGTTTTCGACTATTTTGCAACAGGAGGTTGATTCGTGAGTGCTATAAGTGGATCTCTTCTAGAATAAAAAACTGTTCCCAACATGGTTTACATTACGAGATCTCTCCCCGAACACGCGAGTGTGGCACAGTAGTCGGAGGCGCCCTGCAACACACACGTGAAATCTTTATTGGCCCCCATGGTCCGCCAAGCCTTCCATTTTCCATCCCTCCGGAATCGGCAAATTGGTACCAAACCTGTCTGGGAGGATGGCAGCACTGGCTCGATATATCGGTAAGCCACCGCGAGTCATTGTAAAGGTCAGGTACGCATTCAATCAATGCCGAACGATGCTCAATGAAGTCGAATGCATGGCGCATCGCTCAGGATTTGATCAACGCTGAGAGCTTTATCCATTTTTAGCCTCTCCGAAGACAAATTTTCCGTATTTCTAGAAAGTTCCGCGTTGCTTTATGACTCAAATGCAATTGAAAATAGAGGAACTGTTTTAAAAATTTTGGAATCAATAGTCAATCTCGAGATCTTTCATAAATGTCTTGTTACGATGAAAAATCGGCGTCTCCAGGAATATTGGGTGAAGCGTTACGAAATCTCACGGGCAATGCGTTTTGACAGAAGAAAAACTTCCAGTTCGGCAAAGCTGACCAATATTAATGATATTAGAATATGAACTTTTTATTTACTGCCTACTACAATTTTCATGGCAGGGTATTATGCGAAATCAACCACAACGATGCTGAGGTATCTGCAATTTTTAAGAGGGCAGATGTCTGCAGTGGGGATCGAACACGATATTACCCTTTCCCGCGTTTAGCGTGTTCACCACCACATGCGCATCCTTCGTTTCGTATATGTGTCAACTAGCTTTCTATCTGCAATTACCAATAGTGTTGCTAATTTTTTGCAGTTATCAATAACATGGTTATTAATATTAACATTCATGACATTGTCTCGATTTGTGCTACCCAGATCATTCCTGTTGACGAGTGATTGCTGAAAGCACCGTCAGGGTAAAAGGACTGGCTGAGAGAAAGGCAGAACGAGGACCTCAATGGTGCTGTGAGTTACCTGAGAGCTCCTTTACAGGGTAATCGCGGTTCAGTCTGGCATGGGGCTCAAATTTTGCAATTATGTCGGCATCATTGTGGTTGAATTATCAACTTTTTTAAAAAACGCTTAATGAAGTCAATGACGGTAAAAGGATAGAGGATGAAGCTCTTGGCGTTGATCAATCTCTGAGGGATGCGCCATGTATTCGACTTCACTAAGCATCTTTTGGAGACCATATCTGGCCCATACAATGACTCGCGGTGGACCACCGACGTATCGAGCCAGTGCTACTATCCTCTGATGCAGGTCTGGTATCATTCTGCAGACCGCGGAGAGATGGAAGGCTTGGTGTATCAGGGAAGGGAGGATCGATCCCATGTGTATTGCAGGGCGCCTCCGACCACTGCGCCAAACACTCCAATGACGGTAGTATTGATATTGTGGCTAATTTATTAGGCTTCTCGGAATAAAAAAGTTTCCTTGCAAACCTCTCTCTCTCTCTCTCATTCTCTCTCTCTCTTCTCCGCCTTCTCTCAGTAGCACTTTTCACCCAGAATTTTGTAAAATAAGTACCTCCTTATATAATACTGGGATATTTGCAAAACTCCGGAACGCAGGTGTATGCGGTGAGGAACGAACGCGCACTATTGCCCTTACCGGGAGTAGTGCACTTCACCACCACACCATCCGGGTCCTTCGTTTTGCCTGTCTCTCAGCTAGTTCTATCGATCTTTTGCCATCAACAATCACCCGTCAACGGGATTGATCTGGCGAGCCCAAATCCGCATTGAACCCAGTTAAGCTGAGGCTTTGTTATAATCACAATCTCAACCCTTTTATTTACTGCCTTTTTCTTCTTAATGGCAGGGTATGTATAACTAAGTACCTCCTTATTCGAATCTGATATGATATTTTCGATCTGTTCTCAATTAGTAGTCCTGGGACTTCCATCACATCCCAAATTCCACTAAACGAATAGTCGTTTAACTCGACCTGAAATGAGCGCTTTAAACTGAACGAATATATTAAACTTCCGCAATCCATCTCTATGAATACAATTTTTCTCATAGCAAACTTCAAGTTTAATACTGAAAAAATCATTCTTCAAAAATATTGGGAACTACTTGAATAGTTAGTGATGTACCGCATTGCCACTTGGACTGCACTGAAATGAGTCGCAACTTCTAGATTAGATGCTTTTTGGATTCCAGTCAACTGCCGTCAAATTTGATCAGAGGCAGAAGAAATCGCACCTCAATTGGTTTTTGAAAGCCACTAATGGCGCCATAGTCGTGCTTATCTTCTTCATGGTTTTGTAGAACAGATCGGTCTACTACCGATGAGGCCACTATTCGAATGAATCGAATCTTCCTCTTTAATAAACATATTATGTGTTTTAGTTGTTGATCTTACACGAGGTTCCTATACAACTTGTTATTGGCTGACATTTCGATATGCTCGTCTTCATCAGAGCTGATGGCCCGAGTCGATGGTCCACAGTTGTTCGGTTTCGTGTTGACTAGTTATACCGAGTTTAAAGGAAAGTCCCTTCTGAAATGCTGTTACACCCTATGCTAGGTGATAATGATAGCAACTTCTGCAAGATCGATTGTCTGGTGAAAACAAATCGTTATAACTGGAAAATCACCATTATCAACATCCGCCGTTCAATTTAAAAAAGCATCTCCGCGTGAGTATGCTTTATTTGAAAGATCGACCTCTGAAGAAGATCCGAGTTGATATGATGACGAAGACGCCACATGGAGAAGATGGACAACTGTGGACCATCTATTCAGATCATTGGTCTGAAGAAGACGAAGATGACGAAACGTTAAATAGATAAAAGTTGTATAAAAACCTCTTGTAGGCCCAACAATTCAAACAGATGTTGATTAACATATATTTGAATTCTTGAACTTACACGAGGCTGATAAATTAGCTTTATTTGGCTAACGTTTCAGCGTCTTCGTCTTCATCAGAGCCGATGACCTGAGTCGATGGTTCACAGTCGCCTCATTCGTGTGGTGTTACACTGAAGAAGATCTATCTCGAATACAATAGCAATTCGTATTTGCTCAAAAAGAATTTTAAAAATTGTTCGACTAATGTCGAGGTCAATAGAAAGTCTTTGTGGGAACTATTACAAGAAGTGCCTGTAAACGTGTTTTACTTCAAAAACAGAGTCGGTATGATGTTTACAGTCCTTCGTACTCTCGATCTCGTGTCTACGCCGTATCGAGAAATCTCCTCCAGCAGAGCGCCGCTCGAATGAATGCAGACATACCATATTTCTATTTGAATATAAGCGATGAGGTCACAATGGCTCTGTAGAGTTCTCCGAAGAGCAGGAACGGATAGAAAACCATTTCTAGCTTGTAGTAGTAGTTTTTTCTCCACATGGTGTGGATTTCCCTGTTTACGAGAATATTGCTCAAAAAACAGTAATCGGCAGAAAGGTGCTAAGCACTGAGGTAAACCCAGGATCACGTCTATTCCATATAATGATTAATGCTTGTAAAGAGTTTATCCTCCGTGATACAAGCAACAGTATCACTCGACTCGTGAGATACCTTTGCCAGATTCTCACTTGTTTGAGACATTTTAAACTCGTCCAATAGTGCGGATTTAACAGTTCATCTTCTGATAACAAGTTACTAGTTGTCATAGTGGTTTAGTTCTTCTGTTGATCAGTGGAACGTGACGGAAAGCTTTCAGTACAAGGTTATCTTCAATTATGTGAATATCGCTGACCTCTAGCTGAGCGAGGACGTTTAACCACCTCCTTTCTCCCTAAGCATTTGAAACACCGAGTTTTAACATGGTAGCTCTTTCTTAGATTCTCCTCTACAGAATCCATTGTATCCTTTCTGGTTAAGGAGGTTCACCATGGACTAACAACATTAAGCTTTCGCCTGTGACAGGCAAACAGTTGTACATAACCATAAACACGGAGAAGGCAGAGAAATGTATTAATTTATGTCTAATCTTTCAGCTAAATATCTCTTGTTATCTTATCAATAAACTGAAATATAGCGGCACTACATTACTGAGTTGACCAGAACCATTTGCATAGCTTTTAACACTATAAATAACTTCTCAACTTATCATATGTGACGAATAATAGAAGAAGAGGTGTTTCAAATACTAATTTCATATATTTCGCTTTGGGACAAATCTTACTAACCTGCCGCTTCCCCATGAGGTACGATATTTGAACCTCATCCTTCTTGAAAGTCCACGAACCGAATGTAAGTGAGCACACTTGTTCTGAAAATCATATCAGTCGTAGTACCAAACATTCCGTTCAACACTTTTTTGTACACATGCTACGTCGTATATAGAATGGTGTCGATAATCGTCAGTGCATCTACGGTAAGAAAAATAAAATAAGTAGGGTCGTGGGACAAAATTAAAGCGTACATAAATGATCGTATGAAGTGGTAAGTAGGAAGCGAGCAGATCGGTACACATCCTTAGTAGTTCATAGGTGTAGTTTATGAACATTACGCCTGATCAGGTGAACTTGCCCAAGCAACAGAATAGAATAACATTCGGATGGAAACTGCGTGGTAACGCTCATGGTTCTTCATAAGAACTGGCCGTTCAGACACCAAAGGATATTTGACTGTCCCACTTTTTCTTTCCCGACTGCCACAATCTGGCTTGTTAAGCTTTTTCTTTGTAATCCCAAACAACATATAAAAGCTGTACCCATATTCTCATTATAAAAAGCCGTTGTATCGTGAGAGTCGGGCAAGATTTGCCACATTTCAACCAGATTTTTTCCAGGCAGAGACCGATTCTTGGAATTGGTTTACTACTAGCTCGATATATGGATGAAAAAACCAGGACATATAACCACAGTGGTGATGATTTATTTGCAAAACTCCGGAACGCGGGTGTCTGCGGTGGAGATCGAATACGCTACTACACTTTCAGAGTGTTAACGTGTTCACCAATACACCATACGTGTCCTTAGTTTCGCCTTTCCTGCAGCCGTTTTTTATTGGTGTGGTCAGCAATCTTCCGTCAACGTGATGCATTTGAAGACTATAAGCCTGAATTGAAGAAGCTGTAGTATAAACTACTAGTCATCATCGTAGTTTTATTTCACACCATAGTCTGCCATGAAAAGAGAACAGGCAGTAAATGGTATATGAAAAGTGATTTTATTGTGATTTAAACTAGACTGTCTTCACTATATTATGATAAACATTTTTGGTAGGTGAACCCTCGCCGTAGATAGTCCATCAAGAGCCACTGTGAGACTATAAGGTATTGGGAGCCTCATATTAGGTGACTTATAAAACAATAGGGCGCATGTGGCGCCGCAGTGGTTGGAGGCGGCCCCGTGACACACACGTGGAATGTGTCCTCGCGCCCATGGCCCACCAAGCCTTCCATCCGTTCTGGGTCGGCAAATTGGGGTACCAAACTTGTCTGGGAAGATAGTAACACTGGCTTGATACAACGGTAGGCCACCTCGAGTCATTGTGAAGACCAGATATGTATTCAGTCACCTCCAACGGTGCTTAATGAAGTCGAATGCATGGCGCATCCCTCAGGGATTGATCAACGCCGAGAGCTTCATCCTTATATCCTTTATGAAACAATATTTAACTGTCTCAAGTGGAAAGATAAGAAAAAGCCTAAAAGGTTAGGACGGTCAACGTTTTCCATAATAAGGAGAGAATTTATCACCAAGACTAATTTTCCAGAAGGATGGGGGCATCCAGCAGTCCCACTACTACGTGGATTGTGTGTCTGTTCTGATTAGGACTATAGCGCAGCCTAAAAATCAATGCTTGTAATTAAACTGCAGAGAACTTTAAGTACTCCAGTATTTTCAGTACTCCTTTGTTGCACTAGGCATCGACATGCGACGATTGTTGAGACAGATGGATTCTTGTCCTCTTCATCTTTTTTTACAAAAGTTATTTTTAACCATCAACATTAATATTTTGCCGCCTCACCAACATTGTGGCCATTCTTAGCTAGAATAATGAAATGGGCATCTCAGGAAGAGCTCATTTGCTCAGATGAAGCTCAACATTCTCATTTCTCACCCTATTTAGTAGTAAACTCATGTCATTGCTGAATTGTGCAAATGTGCCCGTGCCTGTCTACTAAGGGCTAAAAATGAAAGGGCCTTCTAAGAAACGCTGTTGTTTTTTGTGGCTCCATAGCGAGTGGTAGTGGCGAGAAATGAGAATGAATATAGTTTGCTGATATACAGTCGAGTTACTCGATAGTTAAAACACGTACTGTTGACTATTTAAAGACACTGATGCTTGTGACCATTATCACTCATTCTTGCTTTCGAATAGATGAGCTAGTAATTTTTGGACACCGTTGATACAAATTCATTTCTGGTTCTGTTTGAGAGCGTGATACTGGTTTGAACAGCGCTCTGAAGTGCCTTAAACACTCACCATCGAATGGGAAGTACTCTACGTCGATGATACAGCTTGATTTGTAAACTGCAGGGGGTACCCACAACATTTCACCAGTGTGTTCTACAACCACATTCGAATAGAATGACACCAGATAGTTACCATCAGCACTGAAATTCACTTAGATAATGAGCGTTTAGTCCTATTATCGACCTCCAGAACAACTGTAGTAAGTGTAAGTTCCCGCTGTCAAAAATAAATGTAAAGTCTGCAATATCCTTTATAGACTGCAGTTTTTGTTTTATTACAAGTAGTCTCACGTCAACATTTTTTCCCTAACGAGTGTTTTAAAGTGACTTCTACATTTTTTCTTTTCGTATTTAGCCTAAATTTGTTAGAAAGAACGAATGGAGCTGGAAAAAAGTGTCCAAGTATATGTTTTAGGTTATCCCTTTTATATTTTTCTTAGACGATCTTTCACCAGTAGGCGAAAAACTTTACAAAAAGAAAGCTCACTTGTTGAATAAAACGATGTCGGGTAACCAAACCTTGTCGGGTGGAACTCGGATTGTCTCTGCAATAGGACCCAATGCGTTGTTCAACATTTATTCTTCCCTAATATTGAAATATCTGTCCGCTGCTCGTAACTCACAATTGCGAGGGTTCTAAATTTTCATCAAGTGTCCAGCTTTTCCTGTTACAAAAGCGCAACACGTTTCTAACATTGACCCACGTGATTTTCGCGCAATAATAGGACACGTCTGCATAGAAGCTATGTGCAAGCCAAATGATGGTCTATATAATCATCTAAACAACCCATCCCTCCAGAGGTCTCTGAGCGGTTTTGTAGTAGCAATAGTATCTTTGCTCCAATTCTGTACCATCGAGCTGATCGGCCACAGACCGACAAACATTCACTGTTTGTTGGATGAGCTACCGGAGGGCGAGCGAACCGGTACTGTTGGATCGTCGCCGACCATGCTAGTGACGACACCATTTGGCGAATTAATTGACTTATAAAAAACGAACGCTCGCTTAGATATAAAAGCTCCTTAAAGTGCTTGCTTTGGTTAGAAGTGCCCTGTTATATACACGCCATGGTTGGTTCGATCCTGCTGTCTTCGAGTTGCTACAAATGTTTTGTGAGAGGATAAAAACGCTTCGTATATCGGTAGGTTCTGACAAATCATTTATGTAGGCAATGCATAGATTCAACCATCCTTTAGGTGTTTAATCGAGTCGGATACATAACACTTTTTGCAATGGTTTATCAGCGCCAAAAGATATATCTTCCATCTTTTGTTATGTGCAGCCAAAAATTTATCAGCCCATCTAAGAGTAAACCAATACCAGTAACCAGCATCGTCTTGGTATTGAAGTAGTCGCATGGCGGCAAATCTCCCTCTAAGCCACGAGGGCAGCTATTGCTTGTGGTGGTGGCGGTCTAAGGCAGGCTTTGGCCTGGCTGACCTCGGGACTCCAGCAAACCACAATGACTAGACCAGCAACATTCCAAAGCACTGGAAATTATGCTGGAGCCCGTACAACCAGTGAAGTCGTGCCATCTATCCTAAGTGAGAATTTGTCACCCATTAAAATCATTCAGGGTAAGCAAGGTAAGCAAGTACTCGTTATTTATTTATGGAAGCTCAGCTAGGATAAACTTACGCTATAGCTCAACTAGGTATCCGTGGCGTTTACGGTAAAAACGGTTAAAATACCGTTAAAGTAGTAGCGGGGAATTGCCTGCGTCGTTTGAGTAGAGATGTAGCTTGATCGGCTATCAACAAGGTGAAACGGTGAAACACGGGTAAACCGAGCATGAATAACGCTTATTCTATTTCAAAACATTTCTGTTAGTGCGATTTTAAGAAACACCTTACGAAAAAAAACGTATTAGGATAAGGTGGAAATTCGAGTGAAAGTCTTTTCACTCATCTAGGAAACGGTGATTACGTCCTTCATAATCGCTCACCAATATTCCCGTACATTCTTGGATCCCAACGCATTTGATAGTCGTTCCAGCGCTGAAGGGAAAAAATATAAAAGGTTTTAAAATAGATTAAGAAAGGCAGAACAGTTAAGTCACCATGGTTGGCCACACATTTGTGTGCATAATTTGGTTTTTCTCGTCGACGTTGATGAGCAAAACCAGTGCCAAACTGAATGCCACCTTGAATGAGAAGGTTTCACTTTTCTGAGCTGTTAAAAAAAGCAAAACTTGAAGCTGAACTCTAAACAGAATCATCGTAGGCAACATCGTGAAAAATTGAAAGAGCTAAGTGATGCGCGAATTGTGACTTTATACTATTTGTTGCCCCTCGTCAACATTCGCAGATTTAAACAGTTAGAAACTCGAATAGAAGCTTTCTACTGACAGCTCGGTGAGTGGGTGGCCCAGTAGTTAGAGGTGTCATGCAATACAAATAGGTTCGATTCTGCGATCCAAGCTCACTAACCCTTCCAACACTTCGGGGTCGGCAGATCGGTACCAGACCTTTCTGGGAGTGTAGCAACGCTAATGTGATATATCGCTAGACTACCGCGATTCATTGCATAGGCCAGATATGCATACAGTCACCTTTAAACGGTACTTACTGAAGTCGAATGCATTGCAAATTCCTCAGGGATCAGCACCATGAACTACTTGCACTGCTGTCTCAGTGGAATATCAGCTGTTAAATCCTGATTTCTAAGGAAAGCAGCGCTGGCGAAAGGCGAGCTCGGGAACACTCACTACATTTTGATTAATAGAGTTACCTCAACTGGAGGAGACGATACGTTAGGCACTGGCCGAACGAGCGAATTATAGCCATTGAAAAGATCAGCTACGAGGCGGTCTTCATCAAGCGAGCACAACACCAGTGAGGTTAAAGCTGCAAGCAAATTCTGAATAGGTTTACCGAACATTTTGTAGTCAGATCTGCAGAAATTTTTTAAGAAATTCGCTGAAGATTTAGAACTTAGCATTCTGGCAATTATTCTTGTTTTGTTTAAGGATTTGCAACAATAGAAGTAGCTAGCTACTCATCGTTTCATATGTTAGTGTAAAATTTGGTTTATCAAATTGAATATCTCAATAGTAATTGTTTTTTGAGGAACACCCTAACTGTTGAGCTTTTCGTTGTCGCTGTATTTGAGGTACAGTAAAAAATTAATGCTGCCACATTTTGTAGAAAAGGTTTAATCAGGGTTCGCCTGCAAAATAGCGAAGCATATGTCTACAGAAGGAAGGCTGTTCATCAGCTTCTCAAGGGGTCCGAACCGGGAGATCGTAAAAGTTTATGAAATGTTTCGTCGAAGTATTGATCGAGAACAACTTTCTAAATATTTATTAAACGGTGAACAATTGGTACAATACAATCTTGGAAGATCAGAACGTTATCGGAACGGTAAGCAGCTCATCTTCTGTTGAGTTCGTGTACTTGACTTTCAGTTTTTTGATGATCTAGAAAAAATTAAGCATTTCCATAAGTCACGATTAGTTGTGTGCAGTACAGAAAGCCGTATCGAAGCTATTGAAAAAAACTGATGAAAAAGGAAGAAATATTGTGAGTTTTTGTGAACTACTTTAGTTTTGAAAAATTCTTCTTATATCTATAAATATTCATCTATACAGGAATATAGAAACTCTATAACTCTCCGAATTTTATCGAAAGAGGATAATGAAATGGTCTGAGATGTGTTCGAGCAGCTGCCCAAAGGCAGACCTTCTCCTGGTCGACAAAGTCGAAGACATGCGGTGCCGAGCAGATGATTCCCAGTGTTCCACCCAGTGTGATGCCAAAGAAGAGAAGCAGCAGAACACGGTCGATCACCATCGCCACGTACTTCCAGTCATCTCGAATCTACAACGCACAAGTATCGATAGCACCAGCAAGGGAATAGATTATTTTAGCTCAGTGTGTCATCTTGGTTTCATATACATAATAATAATAGTTATATAACCCAATTTTACTCTCTATATTATCGGTTGACATTTAGCACGCAAAGTGACTGAGTTAAGAAAAACGTTAACAAAGACATTGGCTTATTAATAGTAACGAGGAAACTCAAAAGTGCAAACGATGTCACTACGAGTGCACTGCGGTGCGTTGCTTCGTCACTTTTTTTGTTGCCGTCTTTAAATATTTGCAGCCTACCCTTATACATCGGCGTCGTTTAGCCTATCAAAACCGACGTTACAATAGGAAGCGGTGTTCTCTGAAAGAATCATGAAGGTACCAAACTACCGCCCGATTCAAGAAGGCCGGCACATGAATGTGGTGAAAATCTGGGGTCTCCCTACTATACTGGACTTCCAACGAGAAATACATCGGAGTGAGGATGGACATAGAAATTAGTGATTAGGTAGAAAGGCAACAGTTGGTTAAACATTAATTATTGCAGCAAAAAAGTAATATTAAGGAAAAAACTAAAGGTGGTTCTCGGAAACATTTTTCGTATTTTATAAAATTTAAACTTCAACGATATAACAGGACTATTTAAGTGGATAGTTCTCTTGGAAGCTGCATGAAAATGCAGAAATAAATCTGCTTTCTGAAATTATAGTATTAGGAAGAACCTGGAAATATATTGTTGCTTCATAGATGCATTCGGACAACTTGGAATAAGCGAATAAGGAATTGGAATGTGGGAAGGAAACTAGTCAAGCACTAAGCCATAGAGTCTTTGAAGAAGTTGAGAACGTCATCTGAAGCACTGATCACCTTTGCGATGAAAGGAAGACCATTATTCAGCGAAATTGCCCATTTTGTCCCTGAAGATAGAAAACGAGCTTGTATTTTTCAGAACAAGCGTTATATCATGTTGCTGTTCATCTCCGAATACGCTGTTAACAAAGCAGTTTTCAATATGTGTTCTTTCTTGATAAGCTTGATAAAAAAAAGCAATTTTCGTTGTCTTCACGTCTATAACAAATGCCTGAAGTGAAAAAAGCTAGAGCGACACATTTCATCTCCAAGAAAACTCTAATAATTGAGCTACAATATCAAACGATCTCAAAAAGGGTCGATTCCCAATAGCTTGTTGTGAGGAACTCCATTTATAGAGCCTTCCCACTGAAGACGGAGCATGACGAAACAATACTATGTCATACAGAATTTACTCACGATAGGTTTGATTTCAACAATTAAGTAGTTAAATAAACTTAATGTCAAGGATTATACGGAAAACCGTACAAACCTTCTCTAGCTTACTTTATCTTTGCAATACTGCTATTTCACTTAGGCTTTAAGCAAAACTGAAACAGAGACCCTGAATCAAAGTCCTTCTGTAAATCCATTAAAGTGAGACAGAGTGGTCTTTTATACTCTCGCGATACTTCATTGAGACGTGTTACCGTGTGGATGTAGTCCATCGTACTAAATCCTCTTCGAAATCCTGCTTCCTCACATGGCTGTCCTTCGTCTAGTGTTCTGTCATTCCTGTTTGGGATAACTCGAATAAAAAGTTTGTAGACGACAGATAGTAACCAGATTGGGCGATGAGGAAGCTGATAGGAAAGCAAAAGGTTAAGTTGTAAAGCAGTTGTAGCAAGACTGATTTAATGGAGAACATCTGCTCAAAAGTCTATGGGTATGCACTGCTGAAACATCGTTTTAATTACAGATGCGGAAGTGGTCGCTATTGTACATTGACAAGAGGGAAACACACGACGTTTGGAGTACGGTATCCTTGTGGTCTCACACAAACGCCTTTGAATAGTGAGTGGACTCTCATTCAGTTTCAGAAACCAAATTTCTTTTAACTTTTCGTACTCGAGTTCCTCCTTTCCAAAACCAAGCGCTGGCATTTTTAAAGAAATAATCGACTGAACTAAATGGAACCTTTTTGTCGTTCATTTCGGCTTTCATGTGCTCTGCAATGTAAGCAACGGCTTCCACTGTCCTCTTCACTTTACGACCGATGTTGGCTCCACGACTCCCAGCACGTTTTTTCATACAGTTTATGCATTCCTCATGCCTGGTGCGAATCTGAATATTTAAAAGGATAAGAGAAAAAGCGTTGACTTCGATCAATCCCTAATGGATGCGCTATGCATTCAGTTTAATCGTGGAGATTACTGAACATATATTTTGTCTACACGATTGCTTCTAAAAACCTACCAATGTATCAAGTCGGTGCTTTAACTTCCATTTTGGTGCCACAACGTTTAACTTCTTATTCACGGAAAATGGTGCCACAACGTTTAACTTCTTATTTACGACGTAGTGTTTTTTTTCATGGAGATCAAAAAGTGAAATATAACCGCAGTGATGCTGAGATAACCCCAAGTTGCAGAGCTAAAGCCGCAGGCCAGATTGGTGGTGACGCCGTTAGCGCAAAAAACTGGCTGAGAGAAAGGCAAAGCAGCGGCTTCAGTGGTGCAGTGAGCAACACGTGGGCCCTAGGCAACGGTAATCGCGGATTCGTTGTTGCAGGGGGATCCGAGTTCTGCAGATACCTCAGCATCATTGTTGTTATAATTTGGTGCCAATTGTAACCCACCGATTAAAGGAAGACTTGGTGTGTTCGGTAGAGGATCGGATCGAAGATCACGTGTGTATTGCAGACCACCTCTGACAGTTCGCTACACGTATTCTTTGAAGTCTTATGTATCTCGATTATGTTTCAGTCTACTGCATCGCTTCTCACTCATAAGATTTCTATGCGCTATATTAAAAGACCACCAAACTTACTTCATCAGATCGCTCGCATTCTTCAGAGCATTTCTTTTTCAGCGTTCGCTTCCATTTGGAGCAATTTTTGTGGTGGTTTTCCTAAAATGTGCCCAATTTCCATTCGTTCCACCTCGTATATTAGATAGTATTCATGTTTTCGAAAAAGTTAGGGTATTCGTTCTTTGTATCGCGGCTTCAAATTAAGTGTCTTCATTGGGCGCTATGTTCTTCTGTTTATGAACAGGTCGACGTAACCTTCCAGGTCTTAAGAGGCTTTTAACACCGAAATCCTTAATATGTGTACTTGCAATTCAACTTTCTTCTTTATCCAAGCGCGGGATGGAAGGGGCGCGTGTGGCGCAATGGTCGGAGGTGCCCTGCAACACACATGTGGAATCGGTCCCGCGCCCATTGTCCGCCAAGCCCTCCATCCCTCCAGAGTCGGCAAATTGATACCAGACTTGCCTGAGGGGTAGCAGCATTGGCTCAATGCATCGGTAGGCCACCGCGAGTCATTGTAAAAGGGCAGATAAGCATTCAATCATCTTAAAACGATGCTTAATGAAGTCGAATGCATGGCGAATCCCTCAGGTATTGATCAACACCGAGAGCTTTATCCTTTATTCTTTATCCTTTATCCTTATCTCCTACATGCCAGTTAAGACATAAAACTGATTTAATAAACAGATAAGAAAGAGTGGAAAAAAGATAAAGATTAATACTTTTGGTCGATTCTAGTGGGAGACACTACAGTATTTATAGTCGTAAAAGAAATATTGAGTGAGCTGTTCGAAAATTTGCTCTGAGTTGACCTCGGCATAAACAACCAACATCTTGTTGGGTTGATAGCCTAAGAGAAAGTTTTGGTTTTTACATGGCCAGTCATCACACCTACTGTATGGATCTCAGCACTTCTTGCACTAACTTCCTTTAACCTCGACATGACTAATCAAGCTTATCAATGAAAGAATTCATGTTGATTTCGCGCATTGTTTCGGCTCCTGCTCGAGGGTTTTGTCTACTTTATGAATACAGTAGAATGCTGGTTAAGTCGATTTTTTTTTCAATTTTGGAGATAATCAGACTAAGTTGTTACCATGCGGACTAGAGGAGAACTATGGATAGGAGTTTGAGCTAGAACCTTATTTCCTGCCGGACTACTTCAGTAACAAATGCGCGATTTGGGTCTTCCTAGTAGCAATTTGCCCACCGTAGGGGAATAATTTTGAAATCGTCAAACTTGGGGATGCAGAAACTTTGCGTTAACCGAGGCGAAGAAAACGCAATAATGCGCAGGCTGCGTTTCCATACAGAATGAGTGAGTAACCAATGAATACACACATAAATAAGAATGACTATATGAAAAATAACCACAACGTTGCTGAGATATTTGCAAAACTCTGGACCGCAGGTGTCTATGGTGGGGAACGAACGCGCTATTGTCCTTTCCGGGGAGTAACGCGTTCACCACCACACCATGCGGGTCCTTTGTTTCGCACGTCTCTCAGCTATTTCTATCGATCTTTTTGCCACAGCAATCACCCGTCAGCGGGGTTGATCTGGGGAGCGCAAATCGGCATAGAACCCAGTTAAGCTATGGCTGTAGTTGAAATCACAATGTTTAACGTTTTGTTTTCTGCCTTCTATAATAATAGCTGAGAGACGTGCGAAACAAAGGACCCGCATGGTGTGGTGGTGAACGCGTTACTCCCCGGAAAGGACAATAGCGCGTTCGTTCCCCACCATAGACACCTGCGGTCCAGAGTTTTGCANGCAAAACTCTGGACCGCAGGTGTCTATGGTGGGGAACGAACGCGCTATTGTCCTTTCCGGGGAGTAACGCGTTCACCACCACACCATGCGGGTCCTTTGTTTCGCACGTCTCTCAGCTATTATTATAGAAGGCAGAAAACAAAACGTTAAACATTGTGATTTCAACTACAGCCATAGCTTAACTGGGTTCTATGCCGATTTGCGCTCCCCAGATCAACCCCGCTGACGGGTGATTGCTGTGGCAAAAAGATCGATAGAAATAGCTGAGAGACGTGCGAAACAAAGGACCCGCATGGTGTGGTGGTGAACGCGTTACTCCCCGGAAAGGACAATAGCGCGTTCGTTCCCCACCATAGACACCTGCGGTCCAGAGTTTTGCAAATATCTCAGCAACGTTGTGGTTGTATTTCGCTTACTTAGTAACCTGCCATGAAAATTATAGAAGGCAGAAAACAAAACGTTAAACATATATGAAAAATACTAAAGTGCCAATTCTTTGTTGGCTCTTGAAAGATACGTCTGCAAAGTACAAGCTTTGTGGAGCTTTTTGCAGCGTTTTCATCCCAACGGTTTAGCGCCTCATCGTGGTTGGGAGGTGTTCCTGGGCGTCGGACTGCGATGTACAGCGAGGAGATTCGTCCCTCGGTAGGGTCTCCCAAGCTGAGAAGGAATCCGGTGTTTTTATCAGAAAGCCCAGCTAAGAGTAAACCAATGCCTGGATCTACCACCGTCTCGGTATCAAAGTCGTATGGGTGGTAAATCTTCCATTGATTCACAAGGCCTGCGACTGCCTGTCGTGTTGACGAACTGGGGTAGACTTTGGCTGAGCTGACCTCTGGATTCCAGCGAACCACAATGGCTTAACCATCAAATTTCCGAAAAATGGCGATTATACTGGGGCCCGCACAACTAGTGATGACGGGCCGCTCAAATACCAAGTATCAAGTAAGTTTGTAGCGTTTTGAATGACTGCGCAGATAAGTGAATGGACTTGGATTGTTTGACACCTGCTTATTCATCGATGACTCGCCACTGCTACGAACTGTCGTTTCTGTGACATTTAAAAAAGGAACAATTGTCGCTGTCACCGAAGGCAACACAAGACCTAAAGAGGCGATATTTGGCAAGGTCTTGAAAGAACACCTGAAAATCATCACAAAATCTAGAACATGTAATGGATATAATGAAAAAATATTGGAAAAAGATCTAGAAGACAAAGAGCCTTTGCTGGTGAAAAATATGGGCACAAACGAGTACAGAAGATATTGCACGCTAAACGCTGCCTCATTTCTCACTTGTTCCCAGGGTTCTGATCAAAAATTGGGCGGAAACCTTACGAGGGTTTCTTAAAGAAATAAAAGTTAGGAAAGCGACAGACATATTTTAATTATATGTTCATTAACTTATCAATTTCTCAACCTATTGGCTTATAATAAACCTATGGGAACCACGGATCTCCGTCATAGAGGCAACTCGTGCTGGCTTGTCGCGATGCAATGTGATGCGTCTCCAGTTGACGGATGTAGGTTAATCACGGACCTTTACTTCCCTGAGACGCATTTGGATACAAGGGATGGACTCTCTGTTCCAGCTTCACCGGTTTGGCACATATCTTCCGTGTTTAGGAAGAGGTCTTCCTGGATGAAAGCTTACATGTGTTCTGGACTATGAGGACTGTATTCCACGAATCAATTCGTTCAAAAGCCCTCGTGCACTGTGGCAGAAACTGGCAAGCAATCCGTGAGTTTATCCATCTCCGCGTTCAGACCCCAGTAAATACGTGGGCTTTAGGCGATAAGCATGGTAAAATAGGTAGGCATTACTTTTCTGATTATGAAGAAGCCTTCAATAATGCAGTGTTGGATAGGACCAATACGGAAAGGCCTTTCTAGGCTGCCTAAATCTCGAAGGACTGAGTTGACGATTTCTACCTACAATGCACGCTCGCTTGCAACTCACACTTATCCTCTATATAGGATTAATCATGCAGTCAAAAAGAATGAGCTACAACGTCATGTGACAGGCCTAAGCAAAAAACCACAACCCAGTCAACCCCATCTATGACACCGGAGAAAAGCTGTTCCTCGTAACATGCGACATTTAATGATGCCGGATGTGTCGGCGTTACCGTCAACACGAATTTGGCCATGAACATCGGCTCGTTCGATTAATTAACAACACGAATCGGACGATTACGGTTAAAGAGATGCAGATCAATACCAACTTTCACAACCTTCGTCGTTTACGCGCCGACAGCAAACTATGCCGAAGCGTTCTTGTGGATGGACTGTGGAAGTTCTACACAAACCATACATGTTACAAGGTCATCAAAGAAATTTCGACACTAAAATTAGATGCAGAAAGACGTCATATTGGTACCGAACGATTAGATAGATTTTCTAGGTAGATTTGAAAACAGTGCAGACAAATGATGAATGTTCTTGAAGAGAGAAAAGGAGTAGTTGTTCTCGCAGTTGCAGAGGCTGGGAATATTGTTCGCAAAACCAACCCAACTTCGCCAGTTGAAAAACTACGATGGTTGCACTGAGATGCCCAGGCGGAATAGTTATGGCTTCCAAAAAGGCAATGTAGGAAACAGTTGGAGATTGCCACTCTTCAATAACCGCACATCTTTTCCCAAATAAGATATAAGGAAAGATAGATGTATGGTGCCGATTCTTCAATCCGAAATCCGACATGCTATTCCGTCGGTGAAACGAACATCACAAGGTCCGGACAAGATAAGATCTGAACATCTGAATAACCTTCCGCCGGTCATCGTAGACTCAATGGCTCGGCTCGTCACACGCTACCTGTCTGAATGCAAGGTCTCTACTCAATGGAAGACCAGCAAGACCGTGCCATTGTTCAAGCACGGTGACGTCTATGATATCGGCAACTATCGCCCAATCTGCTTGTTATTTGTTGTTGTCTACAAACTTCTCACTCTAGTTATCTTAAAAAGGATTGACAAAACACTGGACAAAGGGCAGCCAAGTGAACAAGCAGAGTTTCGAGAAGGATTCAATGCGAATTCTTTCTTCCTTAACGTATGCTCAAAAAACCTGGTTGCTTCTTAAGTATGATGAAAGTCACATAGCGTTATAGAACGCTCAATCGAAAGAACGATGCTAGGAGTGTTCCGTACTACGGAAGTGAGGAAGAAGATCGCAAGCTCTAAACTACGTCTACGATCAAAATTTGAAGACGATGTTTTACGCTCTAAATTATCGAAGATAATGTGGGCGTGTAGCGCAGTGGTTGGAGGAGCCTTGAAATACACATGGGATTGATCTCTACGCACGAGGCAAGCCCTCCATCCCTCTGGGATTTGCAAATTAGTACCATAATTTTCTGGTAAGATAGCAGCACTGGTTCGATACATCGATAGCCCATCACGAGCCATCGAAGACCCTAGATATGTATTCAATCACCTCCAACGTTGCTTAATGAAATCGAATGCATGGCGCATCACTAAGGGATTGATCAATGCCGAGAGCTTTATCCTTTACTCTTTTAAGGTGGGCATAGCAATAATCGGATATAATCGGTCTAAGCGATAGCTGACGGTCAAGAGCCGTGAGTCAGTGGATTCTTTAGGATATCAAACACATGTCTGGAAAGCCACCGACCCGATGGTCAGAGTTCTTCGTGTAAAGAAAGATGAGAAGATGGAAGATGAATGGAAGAAAGATGTGATGCTCAGCCCCACAGCGACTATTACCCATTAGGCTACACTTGCATGTGACAGGGAGAAGTGGTTACCTAGTCGAAGAAAAGAATTTTGCTGGCATCCGCTCGATTTACTCGACGACCAGCAGGGCAATAGGTGATTCAGATGAGCTTTCAATAACCTCGACAGCGCCTGACTTTCGATAACTTCTGTATGAAATGCCCAGTTGCTCATAGGCTATATTTCTTTATTAGCCACTGCTCTCTGTATCATTGCATGTTGCAGCCGTACCAAAAGCAAAGAGTCGTCGTAGGTCGCTTATACTTGTGCCAATTTAGTGGTGAGCTCCACATTTCCTCGTCGGCTGTGGTACTATCCTCGGTGAAAATACGTTTGCCTCGTTTTCACCAGCAATACTGTTTGTCGATTGACGAGTAAAATGAGACAAAAAATTTTTACATATCATTAAATACATAATATAGGTCTTCCGCAAAGACGGAAATATTTTTCTTAACTTCCTGAAATCAGCGCCCTCTGCGGAATATTGACCTAAGCTCTTACACACAATGTGTATACCTTGGTCTACTGGTAATAGACCTTCAATAAAAGATTTCAATATAGAACTTTTTATTTTCTATCTAAGCTTTCCTCATTCTTATTTTCTGCCTAGCATTCTCTCCATAGATATGGATTGCACTCACTTGCGTCGAATATGTCCGAAGCGCGGTACTGTTCCACGAAATAGCCGTTGTATACCGGAATTCCCTCCGGTCTCTTCATCATCAGGACTCGTGGCAAAAAATCGAGGAAAATTTTTCGCACATAATCTGGCATTTCGTGCGACAATGCGCTACGGAAGTAGACATTTACAATCACCACAGTAACCTGAACAATGCGTAATACTTATTATTAACTTCTATTTTCATAGCAGAGAGAAGAGAATGAAGGATTGTTCACGGGTGTGCCATTTTCTTCTTAACTGACAACCTAATTTTGTCACGGCACGCAGTTGATTCCCTTTTTGAAGCTGAGAGGTCTGCCGAAGATGAACAGCGTTGGAGATCACATAACGAAATACTTATTAATGGGATATGGTATAACAGCTCACCACTACTGTAGTGATGTTGAGAACGAATGCCATGAGAAGATACTTTCCCATTAGCGGAATATTGGAGGTGGGAGGTAGAATCTGAATAATCGAATAGACAGAAGTTGTTTTTTTTTGTTAAAAGCGATAAGGCTTAGAACGGCAATCATTACCTTAGAGATTGCTAACGAAAGTGTGTTCTTATGCTCTTAGATGTTTTCACATTAGTGTTGGACTAGAACCTAGTATAACAGCAACGAAAGGAATAAAAATATAGGTCTGTTACAAGTTATCTGAATCTCTATTCCAGCTTTTTATTCTCCATCTGATGCCTAGTCTCCTTACGAAATAACCAACTCACGATAAAACCAAAAAAAGTAGTTCATGGTGCTGATCAATCCCTGAGGAAAGTGCCATGCATTCGACTTCGTCAAGCATCGTTGGAGGTGATGGAATGCATATCTGGCCTTTACAATAAATCGCGACGGCCTACCGATGTATCGAGCTAGTGCTGCTATTTTCTCAGACAAGTCTGGTTCCAATTTGCTGACCTCGGAGGGATGAAAGCTTAGTGGGTTATAGACGCAGAGATCGATCGCATGTGTGTGTTGCAGGGCGCTCCCGACCACTGTGCCACACGCGCCCTTACCAACTCACGAGATTTTCTTTTAACACAAATACTGTAGAATCATGGTAACTCCGTTTAGGAGAAGAATGTCGAGCCGAGTTTAGACTTACTGAATGTTATTCAGAAGGCAGCGTTGCGTCATAATGCCACAGACATATGTAATGCATTGCTTCTGCACCCAGATGAGCGTTCACTGCGAATTGTCCTATGCCACAAGAATTTCATACGAACTGCTTTTTCATACGTTAGTACGTTTATCTAGACGTTTTTAGTTACTACTTGTTGTATATTTCCGACATGATTTTCTTTTCTAATGTCAAAGGCATTTACCATTTTGTTGTATGAAGCTGTTATAGTTTAGGTGACCCACTTAAGGAAGACGGAATGAAGAAATGAAAGAAATGAAGGAGGAAAAAAGAAATTTTTTCACTCAGTCTTTACCCACTACCAAAAGAATGTTTCCGGATGGAAATACGAATGGAAGCGAAAAGTGATAGATGTGAGTGACATATAAACGTTCACGGTTCAAGGTTCGTTCAAGGTTCACGTGAGTGAGTAATGTTCCTCTCACATTAAAATACCAGTCTTAAATACTGTGTGAGATCATGCGTGATAACGAGGCGTTCTCCCTGATGTTCACTTCCTCATTCTTGAAATTTATCGAGAATTAAAGAATAAAAGGACAAAGTTCTTATCATTGATCAATCCCTGAGAGTGATAGTGATATATAAATTCACCCGAGAGAAACCAAAAAAGGACTGGCTTCCATTTCTGAACGTGCAAATTAGCCTATCAGAAAACAGCTACATTACGAAGTGGTATCGAAAGCCAAGTAGTAAAGGCATCCTAGTTCATTACCTCTCCTCTCATCCCTCTCACACAAAAAGGGCGCTTGTGAGAAACATGTATCGAACACAGGAAGACAACAGAGAGAGGAGTCCCGGAACTTGGCGCGGCAAATAGCCATTTTTAATGGCTACGAAGCCGTAGCTCGAGATAGGTGTAGAGGAAACCACAGGTACCCCAACGATAACTCTAGCGACAACAAGGTCCCGTTTATACTGCCCTTCATTTCAAATAAAGTAAGTGCAGCTATAAAACGATGCTTAAGAAGGGCCAGTCTACAGAATTCGGTAACGATAATCAAAATACCACCGAGTAATCTAAGGCGCCAGCTAGTTCGTAACCGCCTACACGACCGTCTATGTGCAACCCAAAATTGCATAACTTGTCCCAATGGTAGAGACAGTGACTGCATGAGTTCGGGTACAGTCTATCTGTTCTCTTGTAAAGCGTGCGGAGACGAATACGTTGGCGAAACGGGTAGACCACTCTGCGTACGTATAAAAGAACACCTAGTCGGCAAACGTAAGCGAAGTACTCCACTAGGTACGCATAGCACGCATAAACATAACGGAGAAGATTTTGAAGCAGCCGTTAAGATCCTCGCGCAAGAATCGAGAACACAAGCGCGCAAAACTCTAGAGGCGTTCTGGATTAATTCCAAGAATCCGAAAATGAACCGCAGGAAGGAATGCCTCGTTATCACGCGCGATATTGGACAGTGTATAAATCTGTTATTCCGATGGGAGAAGCACATTACGCTTCCATGTGAATTTGGTGCGGTCGGTCTTCACGCGACATACTCAGTGAAGGCCTCATTGAAAGCGGTGAGTGTGCAAAGCTATGTTCAATGTGATTGAAATCTTGGTTTAGCGTTTTCTCTGTTTGGTTACGGAGGTGTTTGGCCGAGTGGATTGCCGCCAAGTTGACCCTTCCAGGTTCTGAGGAAGGCGAAATCCGCCGAAACGTCAGCTTGTGAGTAAGTAAAAAAATAAAATAGCACCTCATGTTTGCTGAACAAAAGTAGAAAGATAGATATGAGTGTTCACGAATCACATACGTAGACATGAGATCTGCAAATTCGAAAGCTACCGAATACGATGTAGAAACTAAGTAAAGATACGGCCGTTGAGCAGCTACACTACCTGCCTATTGCAGATTGTTTCGTTCAGATCAGATCTGATGGAAAGTGTTCCTACTATCTACAACACAACCAGTTTTCAATGTGTACGACAAAACGTGGTAAGACAAAATTTATGGTCTTTGCAAAGACAGATGGTTCCTTTACCATGTGTTCAACACTGAAATAAAAACGCAGTGGTTAGAGATCCATTGCAGATACACACTTATAGTAACAGGTCTGTCTCCTATACAGATCAACCAATCAAGCCTTCCAATCACTCCGCCTTGGTAAATTGCTACTAAAGTTGTCTGGGAAGAAGTTCTTTCTGATGCAAAAAAAGACTGACGACTACTTTTGGTTCAAATCTGGGAACACACATAGTACACTTGACTAAGAGCTCCTGAAGAAATGAGTTGGGCAGCATTCAACTACATTTATGAAGAAGACGAGGTCTTTAAATGGCAGGTGAAGTAATAGGCAAAATCTGAAAATATTAACGAATTGCGGAGGGGAGGCAGCGAATCTAGTGGAGAAAGTGCTGGGATCCGCACAGTGCATGTAAGATATGTATATATGTAAGACAATGTATGTTTCAGGCTGTGCTCGAGATTCCAGGAAACAACAATAGCTTAACCAGCAAATCTCCGAAAGATGGTGATTATGCTGGGCTCGCACAACCAGTGAGGACAGGCCGTTCAAGTATCAAGTACGTAACATATGTTTATGCAAGAAAATGCTCAGATAAAATTACGCGAACGTAGATAGGAGTGACGTGAGCTAGACGAAGAAGCAAGCAGGATACTTTCAGCCTTTTCTTTTTACCTTAGAAAATCCAAACTAGTTGGGGTGTACTCGAAAAAGTTCACTATTGAAAAATAGTGTAAGAACACGTGTGGTGTAGTGCTCGTAGGCACCCTGCAACACACGTGGAAACGATCCTCGCGCCGTTGACTCACTAAGCCTTCCATCCATCCAGGGTTAGCAAATTGGTATCAGACTTGTCTGGGAGGATAGCAGCACTGGCTCGATACATCGGTAGGCCACCGCGAGTTATTTTAAAAGCCAGATATGCATTCAATCACCTCCAACGATACTTAATGAAGTCGAATGCATGGTGCATCCCTCAGGGATTGACCAACGCCGAGAGCTTTATCCTTTTTATCGTTAAAGGAAAAATAGTGAAATTTCCTGCAGCGTGAAAAAGTTTCGTTTTAGATTCTTTCAAGACAATTAATTGCTTTTAAAGTCTAAATTGTTTTCACCGCTCTGTATAGAAGAAAAATTAAATTTTGTCTGCCTACGTACCTTAGAGACAAGGAGTAAGAACACAACGAGAGCAAGTAGAAGGTTGATCGTCAAGGAAATCTTTTCGGCAGAATCGGCTGGTAGATAAAAAGCCATCATTGATAGGAAAGCCATGAGAACGGTAGGAATAATAAGAATAACTGTGTAAAATAAGGTTTTCCTAAATGCGAAAGAAGCTACTCCATATCCTACAAGAAATTTTTGCTGTACTGCTCACCTGCGAATTACAACGTGAAATACTATTTTGCTTTCTTTTGTTTCCTTTCTACTGATCAGATATCCTGGCACGTCTGAAAATTCAAAGTGTGGAAATTCTCTTGACTCTAAAATCTGACATTGTATGAGGGTGACACGTAGGAATGATAGAGGAGAAGGCGTTCGTGGTTAACCACTGCCTCAGGATGCGTAAAACACTTGACTAAAGCATCCATCGTAACATTCCGATAACCCAGCAACGTATCGTTCAGGATTGCTACTGGCTCGAGTTAATCCGGCTGCAATATTCCAACTCTTGGGAGAAGAGACGTATGAATGTGTCGTTTTCTTGTTCAGCAATCGCGAGGTTTTTAAACAGCATACATTTACTTCCATAAAAACACAATACAATACAACGCTAGCTGACGTTTCGGCAGTATCGCCTTCTTCAGAGCCTGGAAGGGTATGCTGATATGCAATCTACTAGGCCAAACGCTTCAATAACACTTACAAGAAGACGAAGAACTCTCCGGTAATTACATAATCAACAGCTTCTCGAAAAACCCACCGCTTTTTCGTGACTTCCAATGAGGAAGTTTAGAACAGCTGATTATAGTCGCATGTGGTTGACGACTGCACCATCCCACATCAGAAATTGATGCGAACATACGGGATCAGGTCGCGTGTGACCTCCGGACATTCATCCCTGCTATTCATTGTAGGGTTTTGGCTTTTATCCAAAAAGCCTCAAGGAGTTTTCGCGCTGGTGTTTTGGACTCCTGTGCAAGGATATTGACTTTCACTTCAAAATCGTCTCCGCTATGCTTTTGTATCCTATGCGTGCCTAGTGGGGTGCTTCGTCTTAGTTTTCGTTTGCCATCTAGGTGTTCTTTTATACGGATACACAAAGGTCTGCCCGTTTCGCCAATATATTCATCTCCGCA
>UYYA01004851.1:0-58654 GCA_900624975.1 Angiostrongylus costaricensis | reverse complement strand
TATATCGACATCTAACTGGCGAGGAATTACTACAAACTCTCCACCCTTATCACTAACTGATAGCCTAATAATTTTTGATTCTATTAGCTCTCGAACCTGTCGCATACCAGGTTTTTGCGTAGCTGTCAGGTTCGAACTAAACCTTTTCGCGCGGTAGTGGTTAAGGACTTTAAGAGTTTCGCTCGAAAAAATACGAAATTTTTTTTTCGTATATAAATGGATGGTTTTTGCGAATGATTTAGTAAATTTTGAAACTTTCTCCATCAACTATTTTAAATACTTACAACAAATAAACGGTAGGTGTTTGAATGAAGCTGTTTCTTATGCGAATGCAAATCGAATTGTCAAGTTTTATCTGCTAGGGTTATGAAAGTGTTTGGCTGAGTAGATCACATCTCAATTTGACCTTTCCAGGCTCTGAAGAAGGCGAAACCGCCGAAACGTCAGCAATTGTGTTCTAATAAATTCTATATTGACAACCTCGTGTCAGCTTATTGATGAAAAACATTGAATTATCAATTAATGCCGAGGTTAACAGAAAGTCGGTCTTGGGAATTTTCCAGACCATCCGAAAATCGAGCAGTTTAGGCACTCCTTTAAGAGAGCTATTAGCTGCTGGATGGACGAGCCATGCATATTTATTCTTCCTTCATGTTCAACAAGAAACTCGAAGATGGCTTACATTGCAGAGTCATTCGATACGTTGGTGTACAGTGCGGTAACGTCGAAAGACTCCATCACGTACGCGCTATTAGGAGACGCGTTACGTAGACGTTCTAGGAACATTTGGGTGTTTGTGAGGTGAGCTGGAATGTGGTTAAGCAACTGGGTAAGTATCAGGTTTAAAAGGTTATTCTATCCGTTGGTCCATCTACACAGCTGATGATCGGTCTAACCTTAAATGACGACGGATTGGTTGACGCATGATCATCAGGTGATACCAACTTACGTGTTTTAATAAGTAGGTGTAGGACGGGACATGTTGGTTTATCGATTTAAAAGTGCGAAATAACCGATGAATTTAAACATGCAGCCTTTGCCACACTGACCCATTGATTGTTTAGGTTTCGGTATTGACTTTTATATTCCTTTTCAGAGGATGAGCGATAGAGGGTGGCATCACTAAGATGTTCCTCTGTTATCTCAACATCCAGCTGGCGGGGAATAACTACGAACTCTCCTCCTTTATCACTAACAGACGATCTTATTGTTTTCAAGTGCATTAATTCTCTAATTTCTCGCATGCCACATTTTTGTGCGGCTGTAGGGTTAGAGATAAACTCTCTATCGTGGTGGTGATTAAGAGTCTTGAGAACGCCGTCCGAAAACATGCGGAATTTTATGTCAACTCCATCGTTAGGGTCCTGCTGTCTAAGAAACGTTTTAGGGAAAGGAGATGGTGGTAGTGCCGCCGCCTCTTGATTTTTATCTCCATTTGATGTTTCTGGCTTGGCCTGATAGCGGAGTCGATCTTGAAGCTCATAAAGGTTGCATGCAATCCTACGCATGACCGTTTTAGAAATGGGCTGTGATGGTGCAAAGCTTGGGCCCACTTCTAATAGCGAGCGCTCATTCTCAGGTATTGTTATGCCCCCAATCACGGTGACTCCAGATTTTCTTGGTGCATTATCAACCCCATTTTGACTATTATCAGAAACGTAGGGAATTCGTTTGCGGTTGTTTCTTGAAGCTGAGACGTGTGAATTACCCAAAAGATTTTCGAATTTTCGTTGTAAGATTATTTTGGCATTAGATCTAATAAAATCGCATATCAATATTGACCCACCAACTATTCTCGTCCAAAGGCGATCCTCCAAATACAAAGCACAAAAATGTTCCTTCGTTGCACACTGCTTCATTTCGGCAAACATCTCGTTCTGCTTGCTTCGTAGTGCTGCTCGAAGTAGTTCCATTTCGATGCTTCGTACTTGTTGACTGCATTCTGGTTGACCGCATGCCTCGTGACGTCGCTTTCGTTTTATTTAATTAATTAATTAAATTTTTTAAATTATTTTTTAAACTTCGGTACGACTCGATGTTGAAAACAGCGGCGGAGAAAGTTGATTTGCTGTCTAGCTAAGACAATCTTCTGTCTTAGTGACAATGCTTCCTTCACAAGTCGAAAGTGTTTTGCTGGTACATCTTGTAACAGTTCCCATAATCGACTTTCTCTTAACTTCGGCACTGGGGTATGAATGCGTCGTTTTCTTGTTCAGCAATCGCGAGGTTTTTAAATAGCATACATTTACTTCCATACAAGATTAAGAGAAGGAAGTAAGCGTAGCTATTAAACGATGCTTAAGAAAGGCAGGTCCAGAGGAATCGGTAGCGATAGTTGAAATACCACCGGCTACTCCACGTCGTCAGTTAGTTTGTAACCGCCTGTATGACCGTCCATGTGAAACAAGAAATTGCGTAATTTTCCCTTACGGGAGGGTAATTGCGGAGATGAATATATTGGCGAAACGGGCAGACCTTTGTGTGTCCGTATAAAAGAACATCTAGATGGCAAACGAAAACTAAGACGAAGCACCCCACTACGCACGCATAGAATACAAAAGCATAGCGGAGACGATTTTGAAGTAAAAGTCACTATCCTTGCACAGGAGTCCAAAACACCAGCGCGAAAACTTCTTGAGGCTTTTTGGATAGGTGCCAAAAACCCTGCAATGAATAGTAGGGATGAACGCCCAGAGGTCATACGCGACCTGACCCCGTATGTTCGCATCAATTTCTGATGTGGGATGGTGCAGTCATCAACCATGTGCGACTATAATCAGCTATTCTAAAATTCTTCATTGGAAGTCACGAAAGAGCGGTGGGTTTTTCGAGAAGCTGTTGATCATCTAATTGCCATAGAGTTTTCCGTCTTTTTGTAAGTGTTATTGAAGCGTTTGGCCTAGTAGATTGTATATCAGTATACACTTCCAGCTTCCAGGCTCTGAAGAAGGCGATACTGTCGAAACGTCAGCTAGCGTTGTATTGAATTGTGTTTTTCCATGGAAGTAAATGTATGCTACCACAACGTTGCTGAGATATTTGCAAAACCCTGGACCGCAGGTGTCTATGGTGGGGAACGAACGCGCTATTGTCCTTTCCGGGGAGTAACGCGTTCACCACCACACCATGCGGATCCTTCGTTTCGCCTGTCTCTCAGCCACCATGGACACCTGCGGTCCAGAGTTTTGCAAATATCTCAGCAACGTTGTGGTTGTATTTCGCTTAGTAACCTGCCATGAAAATTATAGAAGGCAGAAAACAAAACGTTAAACATTAAATGTATGCTGTTAAACAACCTTGCGATTGCTGAAAAGAAGATACATTGTCTACAGTGATTGACGAGGACGTGCTACCGTTCAGATGTGGGTGTGGAGGGTCTATTGTGAGCAGAAAACCACGACGAACGAGCTCAAGATCTAAGTGTAGTTGAGTTTTCTTCAAATTGTTAATGTTTAATCTCACTCAAGTGGACACGTTTTTGAAAAGACCGATAGAGTGTCGCACAGGCGGAGCATTGCTGTCTGTTTTAAGGAATTACAGAAAGAGAGCGACTTTGTTTTTGTAACTACACTTACCGAGCAGTGCAACATGTGGCTAGTGCTGTCTTAGACATCGGTGTCTTGTTTGTCCCAATACGAGGTACTACAAGTAAAATTGCTTTGAATGCAATGTTTGCAACATCACTGAAAGGATGTGTGAAGAAAAACTCTTGACGTTACCAAGGGAAGCTTAACCTTGTGAAAGCGCATCGATGAGCGCGAGACTCAAGAACGTGTAGGTTTTCAGAACAGTTGATGCGAACATCTACAGTGCAATTATTTACTGCAATCACAATTGATTACGAGTCCTCTCATCAGTTCACAATCTCATTCTCTTAACCTGACCAAGGGTTCTAATCGATTTACAAGTATGGCATAGACATCTTAGTACCTTCTTCTTGAATTTCTTGCTGATCTGTCTTAAAGTAGCCGAGGTGTTTAATTATTGGACGCACCTTTTCACTGTCTCTTATGCATTTTCCACTGATTTGGTTGAAGTTTTTTCACCAAATTGACGCTCAAGATGTTATCCCTAGTACGTGAGAGATTGGCTCCATACATACATGCATACATGTGTAGACAGTACATGGAAGGGATGAATCGTGGTGATACAGGAGAACCAGTGGATCCATCATGTGAATCCACCTGCATCCTAGGGAAGGCAGCTTTGCTTTTGGACCACATTTAAGCCTTCATCTATCCTTCATGGACGCGGCAAGAAGCACTCAGCTGATGCGATTTTATACTTCCAAGAGCAAATTTCAGGCCACATTATTGTGTGCTAGTGTTCATGTTTTATTTTAATCTAACACGTTCGTGACTACTGATTTTGTTGCCCCGGTTACGCCTAATTTTCCGCTTTTATGGAGTTGCTGGTTTTTCGACAACAGACGATAATTTTTCGATAACTAGAAGACTAGCCTCCCAAGGGTTTACGGCTTCATCGTGGCTGGGAAGTGTTCCTGGGTGTCGGACTGCGATGTACAGTGGGGGATTCATCCACCGGCATGGTCTCCCAAGATGAGGAGTCCGGTGTTTCCACCAGGAAGCCTAGCTAACAGTAAACCAATAGAAGGATCCACCACCGTTTTGGTATCAAAGTAGTCCGCATGGTGGCGAACTCCCTCTGAACCACAAAGGCTGCGACTGCCCGTGGTGGTGAAGACCTGGGGCAGATTTTGGCCAGGCTGACCTCGGGACTCCTGGGAACTATAATGACTTAACCAGCAAATGCCCGAAAAATGGAGAATATGCTGGAGCTCGCACAACCAGCGAGGACGGGCCGTTCAAGTATTAAGTAAGTAAGTGGACTGGAGGGATGGTGAATTCGACGGGATTGTGGAAGAGACTGCTCTATCGCCGTATGGGTATTAGTAACATCTTTGCTAGTTGTTATCGTTCGTCATGCAAACACGTTCCTGTCAGTATTAGGTTTTCTTTGCAAATTATTTTGTGTATACGTCGTTGATAGGGGGCGGATAGAGCAGTGATAGTGATGCCGATCATCACGAGCACAGTGATAGCTCCATTCCGCTCAGGGCCAACCAAGCGTCTCATCCCTCCGAATTCGGGAAATCGGTACCGGACTTATCTGGGAAAAAATCACTCTCTGCAATCTGATTGGGCACACTCCATCCCACTTATCTAAGGAGAGAAATTCAATACGAGCATTCTACAACATTCATGATAAAATGAATATCCTTAAGCTGTAGGCGAAGTCACACGTAAAAGTTGGAAGATCTTCGTGGACAATGGATGCGAGGAAACGAATCGAATGTGAGAAGTGCTGGTATCCGTACGGTAGACGTGAAGACGGGTCGTATAAATAAATAAAAAAGTACATCGGTGTTTTCTACACACGCACATTCCATATAATGACTGTGATTTATTATGGTGATCCAAAATGGATTAATAGCTTTACCAACTCAATTTTTTTTACTGCCTGCTGTTTTCCACAGGGAGGTAATATGTGACATACAGCCACAAGGATGCTGAAATATGACCGAAACCGCAAAATCGCAAAAGTGTTTAGCAAGATGCCAGTTCCAGTTCTGTACAATAAATCGACGAGTCTTTGCAAACCGTGGCACTTTTTGAAGCAAAAATTGGGCCAGAAAATGATCAAAGGATAAAGCCATGCATTAGACTTTATTAAGGATCGTTGAAGGTGATCGAATGCATATCTGGCCATTACAACGACTCGCGGTGGCCTACCGATGTATCGAGCCAGTTTTGCTATCCTACCAGACAAGTCTGATATCAATTACCCCGGAGGGATGGAAGGCTTAGAGGGCCATGGGCTCTGGATTCGATTTCATGTATGTGTCGCAGTGACGCCTCCTATCACTGCGCCACACGCGCTACAAAAAATGATCACGACGCCTTTTTCGTGGTCATCATAAGAGTGTTCAATATTTGACTTGTTTAGATCCTGGGGAGTCTGTTGCAGTAGAGAGATATTGCGAAGTACTCAGCACCAAGAAGACTTCTGCGATCGACTGTATTCACCGAAAAGTGAGTGTTTTGTTGCCTGACACAATACACCTAGAAGACAAAACGCGGCCAATACTGTTATATGCTAAAAAATGAAGGAAACAAACACGAAAAGAAGCCATATCGAGAGCACAAGCGACTGTGGACCACCGACTCAGATCATCGGCTCTGAGGAGGACGAAAACGTGAAACGTTGGCCGAATAAATATCTTTATCCAGGTTATGTATGGGCGGCTGTAGCACAGTGGTTAGAGGCGTCCAGGCTCACCAAGCTTTCCATACCAGAACTGTCTGGAATGAAAGCAGCACAGACTCGATGCATCGGCAGACTACCGTGAGTCATTGCAAAGGTCAAATAAGCATTTAATCACCTTTAATAGTGCTTGATGAGGTTGAATGCATGGTGCATCCCTCAGGGGTTGATCGAATCGAGAGCTTTATCCTTTTCCATTTTCCACTGCATTAGTTTAACAAACCAAGAAAGTATCGATTATTAACTTTTTTTATTTAATACGACCCATCTTCACGTCTACTGTGTGGATCTCAGCACTTCTCACATTCGATTCGTTTCATCGCATCCATCATCCACGAAGGCGACCTAACTTTTACATGTGGCGTCGGCTGCCGTTCGAGGATTTTTTATTTTATCTTGAATGTCATAGAATGTTGACCGAGTCGATTCTTCCTGGAGTCCTGAAATAGCCGGGCTGGGGCGTTACCGACTGGATTGCAGAGGGCGATTTTTTCCCAAGCAGGTCCAGTACCAAGTTTCCGACCACGGAGGGATGGGGAATTGGTGGGGATCGAACCAAGGGTCGTGTTCGTGAAGATCGGCATCGCTACCGCTGCGCTATCCGCTTCCTATTGATTATTAATGCCGAGGTTAAATGGCAGTCGGTTCGAAAAAGAAGGAGGTATGGTAAAACACTCTGCCTTATTCCAGCATGCTCTCTAGTGTTGGTGCACACTGATGGCTACTTTTTCAAGAACCTTGACAGTAATTTGCAAATTGAGCAAGCCTCTAACAATTTATTCGATGTTGACTCTCGACTCTCAGAGATATTCTCGGCTCTGGAAGGCTAGAATTTTGCCGTCATGGAGTAATCAAATCGATAATTCGCTTGCAAGGATTTGTAGGTTCAAACGTGTTTCGTATGGGCCAAAAAAGCTTTGCTACGAACGCAGATATATGCGCCCTTGCAGCGAGAGCTTCGAAGAAACTGGGATTGTTTCCTAATAAACCTTAAGCTGCCATCCACTTTCAGGCGGTAAGTCTGAACCATTCATCATCACATTCAATTTCTACGAAAAGTGAGTGACGCAGCCACATGGCTCTGCCGATAACAGTAAATGAGTCGCGTCTATTTAACGCTAGAAATGCAAGAAAGTCGTTTGTCTCTAATCTCAACCACGTGGAACACATTATGATTGCATCCACTTGCCTCCCAATATATTCTTAGCACCTATTCTCGCTCAGAAATAGGTGATGTGTTTTTTTTTCAAAGAGTTTTGTTTTGTTTTCCGGGAAAGTGAACGTTCTATTCGAATGCTCAGTTTTTTGGTGTTCGACAAAGTAACCAGTGAGGAAAGAAAGGTCGCCTGTTTTACCGTTCAGCGGTCTAACAATGGGCGAGTAAACTGAAATGCGTACTTTCTCCGTCGTTTGATTACTTGCCCTCTCAAAGCCATTGTTAATGTGCCTTTTTCAAAGAATGATAACTCCAAGCTCGTTCACACTCACAACTACTCTAGTGGACCTTTCTACGAAGGAATAACATCAAAGAACAGCATCAGAGAACACATCCAGAAAATCCGCTAAGTGCTTATAGTGGACCAAATGCAAAAGTAGTTTTGTTAAAGTGGCGTCGGTTTATTGTACTTCCCTTGATTTGTTCCAACGGTTTATTGCCTTATCGTGGCTGGGATGCCTTGCTGGGTGTCGGACTGCAATTTACAGACAGCGGGGGAATCATCCCCGCAGCAGAGTCACCTAAGCTGAGAAAGGGCCTGGCGTTTCCATCAGGAAACCTAACTAAGAGTGAACCAGTACCAGGATCCACCACCGTCCTGGTATCAAAGTAGTCCGCATTGTGGCAAATCTCCCTCTGATCCACAACAGCGGCGAATGCCTGTGGTGGTGACGACCAAAGGCAGATTTTAGCTGGGATGACCTCGGGATTCCAGGGAACCACCATAGCTAAACCAGTAAAACTCCGAAAAAGTGGAAATTATGATGGAGCCCGCACAACCAGTGAAGATGGGCTGTCGAAATATCAAAATATCCAAGTATGTGCCAAAATTTCCTTGCCAAAACGGCTTGATACTTAGTTATTTGTTCATATCGTATGATTGCAATCCTTTAGAAAAGTCGATATGTAAAACCTAAGAGATCGCAGTGGTTTCTAAACAACTGGTGGGTAATGTTCGACAATAAGAGCATAAAAAGTTGAGAGCGTGCAAATTTTCAGAAAGAACTTTGCTCGTGTTAAAGGTACATAGGCCTTCTGGGATGTAATATTAATTTGGATTTTCAAGTATCAAATTTTTCGAAAAAACTGGAGACAAAACTTGTATGTTCAAATTTCTCATCGCAAGCACGACAGATGCGAACACCAAGGACAACTGGGTGCGTGCTCTGTTGGACGGAATTGCGTTGGTTCAATGACTTTCGGGCTCAGTATAGAAACCTTGAGGAGAAAAAAAAGCCGAAAAAACAAACATTTTTGCAGGGTCCTCGATTCGGATCATCGGCTCTGATGAAGACGATGACGTCGAGAGGTTAGCCGGAAAGAAATGTAATTATCAACCTCGTGTAAGCTCATCAAAGAAAGAGTACCGAGGTTAAAAAAAGTCGGTTTCGAAATATTTTTCGCAGGCTTCAGAAAATCGCAATTTCAAGTGTTTACGATCAAAATCTGCAAAATCGAGTGGTTTTTATTCTAGATAATGAGTTCTAGTATGGTCTGAAATATATTGTTCAAAATATTTACCTCTTTATTTACTGCCTACGACGATGTTTACGACAGGGTATTATCCGAAATCAACCACAACGTTGTTGAGAAATTCGCAAAGCGTGGACACCGGGCCAGATCGAGCCACGATTTGAAAAAAAAAAACTAGCTGAGAGAAACGCAAAGCAAGGGCCTCCGAGGTGCAGTGTGTAATGAGCGAGGCCACGGAAAGGGAACTCGTGGTTCGCTCTGGCCCATAGTCCAAGTTTTATGAATATCTCACCATCGTTGTATTCTAGTTGGAAAGGTGGTTCATTTCCGACTGGTATGGGACAGATATGGCTTACATGATTGCGAATTTGTCATAATTATTCGCAAGTTGTGCATGAAAGGTAGTATTGTGTGACAGCTTCTTTTCGGTGTTCTCTAAAGACCCAGAAGCACTTCAGTTGGTGGTAGCTGCTTGTTCGTCATGGATTACAGCGTCGAACATATCTCGGTCGTTGTCTGTTGCATTTACGAAGAGGTATTGACAGTTATTATTCAATAGGTTCAAAAGTTGGACAGATGGATGGAACTCTGCTGCGCAACCGGTTCAGTTGATTTCCACTCCGCTACTAGCATTCCGTAACTTCTGTTCATCACTGACACCTCGTTTCTGCTTACGATCTTACCCATATCACACCGCTTTCGGAGTAAAAGTCAACAAGTCTTCGATAATAATCAGAGCTGCCCAAATTATGACTGACAATCTTAACTCTTTTATTTACTGCCTTTTTCTTCTTAATGGCAGGGTATGTTGTGAAATATAACTCGTATGAAGTGCTGAGATATTTGCAAAATTCCGGACCACAGGTGTATGCAGTGGGGAACGAACACGCGCTGTTGTCCTTAGCGGGGAGCAGCGCACTTCACCACTACACCATCCGGTGATGACTGACAATTGAAAGAAATGCTGCAGAAAAACTATTTCGGATTTTTACAATATTTTCTTGCACTTTATAATCCGAGATTTTAAAGGCCATTATCATCAAAGTTTCCTCATAATTTGCTTATTTAGTTTCCTAACTTCTTCATTCGCTAAAGTGCGCATGTGGCGCAGTGGTCGGAGGCGGCCTGCAATAAACGCGAGGTCGGTGACCACGCCCGTGTTCCACCACGCCTTCCATCCCTTCGAGGTCGGAAAATTGGTGCCATAGTTATCTGGGAGAGTAGCAGCACTGGCTCGATACATCGGTAGGCCACCGCGAGTCATTGTAAAGTCCGGATATGCATTCAATCACCTCCAACGATACTTAATGAAGTCGAATGCATGGAGCATCCCTCAGGGATAGATCAAAGCCGAGAGCTTTATCCTTTTTTATTCTTAACTTATCTATTCGCTGAAGGATCCCTCACTGCAACATTATAGCATAAATTTATGCCTTCACTTCGTTGAACATTTGAACAATAGCGATTCTGCAATTTTTTCCACTCCGTCTAAGTTAAACCTAGAGATAAGTTCTTGAACCCATTTCTGTCTAAGACGAAAACTAGGTTAAAATTTAATATCGTACAAATTAGAAACCAATTAACAGCACAAGGAATGTTTGCGATATCAACGAAGATTTCAGGCGACAATTCGAGGTCATGGCAAATTCCATTCTACAGGCTCGCTAGATTTCTCTTGGTTACACATCCAACCACATTCTCTATGTGAAGGTAATCACGTTTAAGGTCATGGAGTTGAATGGCAAATTGTTGAGGAATTGACAACGTCACAACACTAGAACCTGTCTCGATGTCGGTAAATAGGCGAAAAGGCGAACATTTCTAGTCAGAGAGCCAAGTTGCCCAGCTCGAATAGTAAACAAAACTAACTCACAATGACGAAGACCATCAGAAGAAGAGAAAGACCTTTCATATACCAGTTTTCGTATTTAGGTTGTGTTACTATTCTCCAGTGTCAACGTGCTACCTGGAAATTGGATCAATTTACTAGAACTGATCGTTTTTCGATTTCGTAAGCAACTCAAGCCGTGAAGTGAACTTTGACCTGAGGAGTAGAACTGTTCTCCAGTGCTTTATCACCTTAGAACTGTTTTCTTTTTAGCGTCGCTTACAGTACGACAAGTGAGAGCAGCCGAACATTTGTCATCACTCATCTCTACCCCTTAGTTACTTAATGATTCAGGAACAAACACAGATGAGGGCTCTATTAATCTCTGTTGTGTGTCAGAATTGTTCACTTAAAATCTGCTCTTTCGACGGCTTGAAAGACCATCCCATTTTCTGTGTAATGATGTTCATTTTTGTTATCTGCCGCTAGCGATAGCGGCTGGGTTAGCTCATCTATATAGGATGCTGTCAACTCACGGTTACTGTTTCATGTTCTCTAAAAGTAACAGTGCAGCCGTTTGCTGGAGGTACTCCGGTTCGCGGCCTATCTTGTATCTCCAAATTTCCTAAACAATTTGACCGAATCGAATACCCGGACCGAGTCCACATGTGCATATGGAATTCCATATAAGCACGTATGAACAGTAGGCTGGGATATATAAGTTCAACGGGTGCTACCTACGCTGATAATTCATCAAGTGAATCCATGTGCTTCCCAGTCGAGGTGCGCAGTCCTTTGGTTTTGAGGTGTTCTAGTTCCAGTCCACCGCTTTAATTTCTCAGTCCTATGCCAAGCACAATCGTATTCCAATATTTAGTGGATTAGCATCGTTTTGATTTCTGAAGAAAGTTTTTGGAACGCAACTTGTGGAAGGAACTTTAGCCTTTATACAACGACGATACTTGGCAACGAAATAATTAGGTCTCGACCTTTATCTGCTGCCTCTTAATTTTTCACGGCAGTGTATTATGTGAAGTATAACCACAAGAACGCTGAAATCTTGGCAAAACTAGGAACATTTTGGCTTCGAACCAATGATTACCCTTTCCAGAGGCGCCGGAAGTTATCCATGGCTCTAACTGATGCCCTTGCTTTACCTTTCTCCCAATCACTTTTTTACTCCGATGGTTCTATCAGCAGTTATTTGTCAGAAAGAAGGAAAAGGAAAAGAAATCATTATTATTATGACGAACATGCTACTGTTTGTTGAGAACGTTCTAAATCAATTACTAAGAGGCCCTTTTTTTTGAAATTTCAAGGCAATTTTCAATGATTTAGGATCTGCGAGGCGTGCTTTCCCTACTGGTTTGGACTCGGTGCGGCAACGAACGCCCACATCGCTTGGACGAACGGCTGTGGAACATCGACTCGGCCCTGATAAAGGCGAAAGTGTCGAGACGTTAGTTCAACAAAACTTTTATACGAACTTCGTTTTAGCTCAGTCATATGGAAAAATATTGATCTAGGAGCCTATTGCCGATGAAATGAAAATGTTGAATGATTGCTTCCCTCCAGATTCTTCCTTTTTCTGGGTTCTATAACGATATTTTTGTCACAAAAAATTTTCTGCGCAGTGGACCTGCTTTTTTTCTGGAGGTATTCCCTGACGAAATTAGGCAGTCACTTCGGGGCGGCATAGGTTTCAGTTTCAGCCACGGCGCCACCGCTGCTCTCTGGGCAAATAGGCGTGGTCAGCGACCGGCAGGTGAGCCTGCCACCTCTTCTGTATACCTTCCTCCGATTCCCAGCCATTGAATGGCTTCCGTAGCTCGTTCTCTAACTGAGGGAGCTTTTCAACAAGTTAAGCTTAACTTGCTGGAAATCCACTCAGGATTGTTGCGATGAGACAGATGTCTCAGAACCGGTTTTCGAGTTTCACTGCTTTTTTGGTTTCGCTTGGACATTTTACACTGACATCTCGCTGCTCTAAACTTTTGTTATTCGTGAAATGCAGCTGGGTTTTACAAAAACGCTAAGGCAGTCTTACTAACTGGAAAAAAGAGCAAAAAGAACTCTATTCATCCCTAGAATCCAAGAACTCTATCCATTATCTTAAACCCTGTCTGCCAAGAATTCCAAGCAAGGCGAAATTTTAGAGGGATCGTTCTACAGATTTAGTAGTTTTGCTGAGCTGAGGCGTAACGTTGCCATGCTGATGTGCGAATTATTCTGTTCATCCGTTTTTTTCAAGCAGTGGACGTTGATTCGGCAATTAGTACGTGTATGGACATCCTCAACTTAATCCTGAGAGCTGTCAAACCCTTGCTCACCGGTGTGAGGGGTTTTGGGCCTCAGCGGGGGTTCTTCTTGTTTTGGTGTTGTCTTGCTTCCTAAGGAAATGTTTGTAGTTTCGTCGTGTGCCACACAACAACAGGCATGTAATAGCCGTTTTAAAGCACATCGTAAACTGCCGTCTTCTCTTAAATGATTGACGGAACCGAATCCACTGATTTAAAAAAAAGATGTCGCTACAGTGCTTTTTTATACCCGGCTTCACACTTTTCATTCAATTATTCTCCATATTTTTATTGCCTTTTGACACGCTTTCATTGATTTAGCTGTCTAGTTTTTTCGCCCTTCCCATGACTTCTTGTTGCTTTTCTTCTATTTAGATTTCCACATTATTTTAATCTTCAGTTTTTGCATATACGATGTCTTGCCTGGACTCCCGAGGTCAGCCTAGTCAAGGTCTGCCCAGGTCGTCACCACCACAGTTAGCCTCCGCTCTTGTAGGTCAGAGGGAGATTTGCCACCATGCAACTACTTTGATACCAGGACGGTGGTGGATCCTAGTATTGGTTTATTCTTAGCTGGATTTTCTAATGGAAACACCAGGCTCCTTCTCAGCTTGGGAGACTCTGCTGCGGAGGTGAATCCCTTTCTGTACATCGCCGCCCGACAGTCAGGAACACCTCCCAGCCGCGTTGAGGAGGTAAACCGTCGGGAGAAGAGCATAGTAGATTGCGGTAAGCACAGTAAAGGTGACTAACTTTTCATATTTGGCCTATAAGACGACTTGCAATAATGTAGTGGAGTATGAAATAGGCGTTTTTATTTTCCTAGCCAAGTTTGCGAATAATTTCTCTGGTCCGGAGCGATAGAAACTTTAGTTGTCCACAGGGATGGTGTCGAACCTACAACCATGTCTACATTACAAGATACCTCTAACCACTGCGTTGAGCACGCGCACTTGAAATAGGACTCTAGTTACAGCACTTCCGTGAAGATTGTGTAGAGCTAGAACATGATTAAGACCAGGTTATGACTAGGTTTAGTTCTAACCAATGACTTCTTTTTTTCACGCTCTGTGAGGTCTGTGACTTTTTATATGTTAAGTCTTACGCCTTGCAATTTTTCTTTTGTATTTCACTAAGAAGTTAATTGGATTAGAAACGCATCACTTCTACACTTAGTAAGTGATTATAACGGTAGGAATGATGGATAATATTAGGAGACATTCCTTCCTTTTCCTCCAATTCTTCAATTACATAATTTTGAAACGTTTTAATTAATTCGGTGAACGAAGCTCGATCATGTGTATTGCTCGTATCAGTAGAACTTTTAGTACAGGTTCAGGAATGACACCTGGAATCGTGGATCGAAGCGTCCATGACCCACCATGCCTTCCACCCCTCCGATGTTGGCAAATTGGTACCAGACTTGTCTGGGAGGATAGCAGAACTAGCTCGATACATCGGTAGGCCACCGCGAGTCATTGTAAAGGCCAGATATGCATTCGATCACTTCCGAACGATGGTTAATGAAGTCGAATGCACGGCGCATACCTCAGAGATTGATCACCGCCAAGAACTTTATTTTACTTTCTGTCTATCTCTCTCTATCTAATTCTAAAATTTTGCTCTAAGCAGTTTTCTTTCGGAGCTTTCTTTCTTTTCGTTCCTGTCTGATGAACTTCGTGGCACTCACTCCAACCTTCCGTGGTCTCCTTTTCAGAATTGGAGAGTTACTAGTAGATGACCTATGACTTGATTATCGTAGCCTTTTCGTTCTAATGCCGATTTCGCTTAAATAACATCGTTAGCATTTCAAAGCTTCCAATTTCAGTCATCATCAGCAAAGGAAGCGCAAGGCGGCTCAAAAACTAATAGGTTCGTACTGAACTGTTTTATTTTCTGTTCAAGATGACCCTAACATTTAAATACAACTATAGGAGGGTTTTAACTTTTTCCACATTTTTTAGAACCTTCAACTGCTCTAATAAAAGTGATCTACCGCATATAAAACCATGGAGGGAAAGTGGGAAATTTCAAAGCGCAAGCCAAGCCCTTCTTTTGTTTACCTAAACATTGGAGTTTATGAGTAGCAGTTCAGGATCGCCTTCAACAAGTCAGCCTTATTTCCACTTCATTGTCTCCATGATAAGGATCAAGGACACCGCATGCCGGTAAACCAGCGCATTTTGGTGAATTGTTTGTATCTGATACCTCTGGACCACTCTGCTTACTCTGCCATCATAGCTGGAGTGTGTCTGGCTGTGGAATTGCGGTGTACAGCGGATTTCTCGGCATAGTCTCCCTAAGCGAATATGAGTTCGGCATATTCCCATGAAAGTCAGTTTCCAAAATGAAAATATTCCACGTTGAAGCCCGACAAACTACCAGAACACTCAAGCTCTCGCCGAAAACTGCGAAAATCAAGAGGCCCCAATTCCAATGAATGGGTCGCGAAAAGAATGAATTAAGATTTTAGCGTTACCTATCGACCGCTTACTCAATCATCAATGGAACCGCACGTTGATAGTGCTGATACGGATGATAATTTTTTTATCAGCAGCAATTTATTAATGTTTCTCTTCAACGATAACCGTTATTAATGCTAATCGTTAAACAGAGCGATTCTCGCTCGATGATATCATGAAAGCAAATCAATTTGACAGTGCTCGTAAGAGTGTATCTTCAAGGAGTCTGGTATTTTACCATCCATTGTCTGTGACGTTGCCTCGTTTCAACGAAGGCTCTCCTTTAGACCTCTTTCGAGAAATTGTTTTCTCTCCTTGTATTTTTCCTTATGACTCTTAACTCATTCATTTTCAGTAATGACATAAATCCATTACATAAGCCAAAACAGGAAGTTTGAATGAGACACATAGGGCAATTACGGTTATGAATTCGCTATAAATCAAAGCACTTCTTGCCGGCCACTTGACGACAGTTTCTTTTCACTTACAATCGTTCAGTCGCACTCGAATTCACATCCCTTTCGTCTACGGAAAACAGTGACCGAGTTTTTATCATATCTTGCTATACTGTAGTTTTTCGTTTCACTAAGAGGTTTCTAACCGGTTCTTCTTACAGCATGTTACATTTCTGGATCATGGAAGTGGCAGCTGTGTTGCTGGGCGTCAGCTTTCAGTTCACCGTCTCGACAGATTCACTGAGTGATGACGTAAGTTGGGATTTTACTTCGCTCTGTTATATTGGACAGATGACAAAGGAACGGTGATTGAGCCGCTTTGTAAACGTCATGTACAACAACACTTGACTCAAACTGCTCGTATGTGAATTGAGTAAATAGAGGGTCCCTTTCATCAACTCCTTCCAGAACCTTCCATAAAGTGCACACTTATGGTGAAAATCTGTTCAGAAATATTTGCTTTATCCGAAGACCAGAAAGCTCAGTAACAAGAGTAACAATAATTTTCCTTTGCCTCTGATGCTTTCGATTCCCTAACTGTTAGAAAAATCCCTTCCGTAATTCGAAGATATGTTATCAGTAACTGTTCCTTTCCTACAAGAGCAACATTAATTTTTGACTCTCTCCCATTCATTCACTAGTTTTTATAGCGTTCCTGTTCTTTTTCAATGTTCTCTTCGTTAGTGTTATTTTTCTCTGTTTTCTCCTATCTTTTTTTCCCGCCTTATCGCCTATGATCTGCTTCGATAGCACAGCTCGAGTTCTCCAACAGTTACAACGAAAGGGAAAAAACGGTGGTAGTATGAAGGAAATACGGGAATTTGTTTTTACATCACCATTGCAAAGACCAAGTTTCAAGCAGATCCTGAAGATATTCATTTCGTCGTTGCTTACGAGGGGCGTCGTACCACTGCAACACGTTCGTGTTAGTGATTCTATCCAGAATATCCTATAAATTAAGCTTTGAAAGAAAAAAGGGAAAACAAACGAAGTGCCGTGTTCTAAACTGCCGGTTTGATGGGTACAATTTAGCCTTGATATTTCTGCAATATGTGAGTATTCAATTCACCAACCGGATTCCGGATGTTATCCAAGTATCGGGCCTGCTTTTAGAAATGGTGATGGTGATTTGTTTGCCAACGAATCGACACTGAAAACAAAGAGGGTTTCTTGGTGACCTTCGTCGAAACACACTATCTTCGAAAAAGAACGAATGAATCTACACAGACTGCTTCAATGAGAATAAGGTCATTCGAAAGCAAAGTGACGTATTCTGCTATGTTTGTGATTTGTGACCAGGCGACCTAAGCATCATCCTTCTAAAGATAAAAAAGCCGGAAAAATTAGCTAAGAGGTAATTTTTGTATCTCACTAAGTTATCATGGTTTATAAAACTGAAGATCACCTATGGTTTAGTGTAGGGCGCACTGTAGTGGTTAGAGGTCTCCAGTAATACATATTTGGTTGTTGACTCGATCACTTGCCGCTGGTTAAACAAGCTTCCTATTCCCACTGGGTGGACAAGTTTATGCTAGACGTTTCAGAAGGATAAAAAGACGCTGAACGGATACATCGGCGAGCCCCAACAGGTTGTATAGACCAAATGTGGATTCTATCACATCCGTGGTTCTTAGGGTGTCGAACGCATTGGGCGTCCTTAAGTTTGGACGCTTCTTCTCATGTTTTGAGATTTAGTGGTTTGAAACTAAGCTATGCTAAGAGAAAGTATGCTGAAAGTCCACTACAAGTATCGTGTGTTCTTTGTTGCGACCGTCCTTGTCGACAGCTAAAAGTCTTAGAGATATATCCAGACGACATACAGCGTCGGAATGAGAGGCGTTCAGTTCATCGTTCACCACTACAGTGCATGAGCCCTACACTGTCATCCAATGAGTGGATGCCTCCGCTCGCCGATCGCTAACGCAACACCTTCGCAACGACGTCTCTTCAGTCAGCTGACAAGCATACTGAACTGATACGATGTTTAATAAGTTGAAATGCATTGTCCTTCAAGAGATGTGAGCGAACGAAAATATGAACCATGCAATGAACCATATTTTCTTAAATCATTAAGCTAACATGAAGTTGTTATAAAATCTTTCACTCAGCAAATCCTTCGGCGCCTTCGTGCTCTTCAGAGCCGAAGTGGCTCGAGTTGACCGTCCATAGCCGGCCGTTCTCGCGATTCTGTGGGTCCTCCGTCGTTGTAATGAACCCAATCCTGTGAATGGAGCAGCGATCGAATGAGGAACCTCAATCACATGCAATAGCCGTGAAATAAACTTTTTGATCCCTTTAGTTTTTAATTAGTACGGCCATGACTGGTTTTCCGACAACTACTGATAAATTTTTGGTAGCCCAGGCATGTGAGGACTTAAATACTTGACAAACCTATGGAAGGAAGTTTGCATTTTCGCTTTAAGTGTATGTGTGTGTGGCGTGCGTACGTGCGTGCGTGCGTGTGTGTGTGTGTGTGTGTGATTCTATTTTTTCAAGGTCCCAACTTGTTTTCAATCTTTCAGGACTAATGTTTTAAGAAATTATCAGGATAATAAAATCTTTGGAAGTTTCTGAACAGGAATGGCTATGGTCTGCATTAACTCATCCTCCTGGAGGAATTCCGTCTTATCTCTTCAGCTCCCTGATTTTCCTCTTTGCTTCAAACATGAACCTATCCAAAAAAAGCAGAAAGGTACTATAGGCTGTGCTAAAATAGAATGCTGGGGAAACATTCGCCGTGTTGCTGTTTTAGTAAGGACTTAAAGACTATAGTCCGCTTCAGCTGAGTTCACGTAGTACTCAGGTATGCATTGAATTCAATGCATGTGGCTAGGAATGTGTTGGCTTAGTCAGTGGCTGTTCAACAGTTAAGCGGAACATGAGAAGCCAATTATTTTGTCTGAGTACAGTGAATGTCGCAGTGTAGATAGACAAAATCCTTTTTAATGAAGACAGAAAAAGCGAAAACGAACGAAATGGAGAACATATAGTCAATCCAGTTGTTATCCGCACCACGGCCCGCCGTGCGATTGGTCCGTCCGCAATTTTCCAGATAATCGATGTCCACTTTATTTTTTCTCGAGACCTTCTTACTCGATGGAGTCACCTTACTGCAAATATCGCTCAAATACTCTCGAGCCTCATTAAGGTGTATTTCAAGAAGACTTCTAGAAAATTACTTCTGAATGAGAGAAATCGTTTCATGACTTTATCTTGCCTATAATTGTTCTCCCTAGCTGGAAAATCGTCGTTGGAGATTATTTTGGGTTGACGACCACTCACTAGTAGAAATAAAATCATAGTTATTAACAAGAGAAACAATGATGCAGTAGAAGATTGGACCGTAGGCGTTCGCGTTGGTTAATTCCTTAAGGCACCACAGAGATGGTTGAGTGTATTCTTGTCCTATACAATAACCTGTAGTGATTTTCCGATGTACCAAGCCAGTATTTCAAAAGTCAACTTTCCTTTAACTTCTGCATAACTGCTCAATACTTTCTAAAACGCCTGACCTATGACGAACTTGTCATATAATTCGTTTCAAATGCTGAGATATTTGCAAAACTCCGGACCACAGGTGTATGCAGTGGGGTCCCGGATGGTGTAGTGGTGAAGTGCGCTGCTCCCCGGTAAGGACAACAGCGTGTGTTCGTTCTCCACTGCATACACCTNCCACTGCATACACCTGTGGTCCGGAGTTTTGCAAATATCTCAGCATTTCAAACGAGTTATATTTCACAACATACCCTGCCATTAAGAAGAAAAAGGCAGTAAATAAAAGAGTTAAGATTGTCATATATTCTTTATTCGGCTGTTTTGACATCTTCGTCTTCCTCAGATTCGAGTCGACGAACCAAATTCGTTCGTCCTATCGACGTGGGGTGCTCGCCATCGTATTGAGTCGAATCGTCTGCAGTGGATCAGCATTCGAGTGCAGTAATCTGACTCGACGATGCCCTTTCATACTAGACGGTAGTTGATTAACTGATTGTTCACTGATAATAATTTGTTGGAACTTCTGCGACCGGATTATAAAAGTACCAACGCCTCTGCCGCGCTACGACTTTCAACCACACCGTCGTACAACTACAACTGTAGAAGTTGAACGAGTTGGACAACGATTCTCTGTCTTAACCACCTTACTTATTGGATCACTCGCCAACGAGCTTCCGCGTTTTCAATCACGTCTGCTTTACTCTAATTCTCCAACAACCATTCTTCAGCTAAAAATGTCTTCGAAGAATTCTTCGCTACAAAAACCTCAGCACACTGTTCTATCAGACGGACAAAATCGTACCTTGTTGACAAAAAGGTGTGGATTCAAGCACTTCTTACCTTGAATATTAGCGTTAAGGTTGAGCTCCACATCGCTTAAAGTTCATGGTCGGAAGAGCAGTTTTCCAGTGTGATGAATATCGGCATACGTTGTTTCACCATACAAATACTCTCAGCCTGTACTTCACAGCTGTACTTCTTAAGCTTATTTTAAGCTGGTAATCACCGATGCATTTTAACCTCGTGCTCTCGTGCTTTTCAATTCTGCGCTATCAAGAAGTAAAAAAGTCATCATGAAGGAAGCAAGTCATGAAAGGTAGTTCAATATTTTCCACTCTTTTACATCACACTTTTTAATCAGATTTAAAAATAAGGTTTAACTACAAATTGAGGAGCACCCTTAACGCAATCGCGACGCGCAGCCTTTGACGGCTCCACCGCTTGTGATGGCGCCTTGATTTTCCGCCCTCGCGAGCGTACTGGTTTTCCGAAAATAGACCGTATTTTTTAGAAACTATTTGGCTTAAGGGGTTTCGAACGCGAGGTTTTGCAGAAGAGATTTGCTCTACCTTAGCATGAATTTGAGCATATAAATGATGTTAATGCTACTATTTACTATGTTACTGTGGTCCACCACGCCAACATTGCTCTTTGCACTTGCAAGTGCTTTGCGACCTTTACGTCGTTTATTATTTCTTATACGTGCCCATTCTATACAATAACTATGATTCATTATAGCGATTGGAGTGGAAGATGCGTTGCGTGTCAAACTGCCAGCTAATGAACTTTCTCGAGAAAAGTTCTTTGTGTATTTCTAAACACAGAATAGAATTTTCCCCTTCTGACACTACAGTTGGGTTTTGAGCTGAGTTCAATAGGCTATCAATCGGCTATAGGAAATGCAGCAAAACGTCGTTCCGTGCCCGAAAAGAAATCATTGGACAAAAAATGAGCCCTATATACCTCACAGCGCTTGCTCAGCGCTCCGCGAATGTTTCTATAGATTGCATAACGTCGCAAATGTGTTAATCTTGTAGGAAAACAAAGAGTAATAGTTGCATAGGCGTGCAGTTTTTAAGAAATGTTTGTCGACAGGAAGCCATCATCGTCGGTGTTCCGATTAACCTTTGCAAGCGTTCAGAACCAGTTTTCTCATTATATATTCCTTTAAACTCGTTTCATGAACTCCCTAAGAAAATACGCTTTTTAGACAATATTTTAGACAACTGTTTTCTTTTTAAGAAGAAGTGTACTGCTTTAGATAAAGTCCACCTTATGAGGGCTTTATCAAGAATAGATGGAGATTACTTCTGAATTGCTGTTAGAACAAGCAAGATAATTACTGAGTGATCTTTGCATGTACACTTCATTTATTAAAACCACAACTTTCTTCTTTGCTCTAAATAAACAAATTTAAGTAGGACTACTACAATGCCGACTAGAAATAGACATTTTTTGGTTGGCGCACCTGAAATTATAGACGATCACTTGGCCAAACTGTAGTTCTGTAGGCTGATTCAACGCAGTGCCGTCGTTTATAGTCCTGGTCTGAATTGTTGCAGTTCCTAACCGTCGTCTCATCTGTGTACTAACTAGTAGCTTTTGTTATATGCTTATGTTTTCCTTGGAGAATCGAGATAGCTGTGTTATCGCGTTCTCGTGTCATCATCACAAGCAGTTGCTTGGCTATGTTAATCTGAGGCATGCTTCCGGCCTTTCGACTCGAATTTCTCCAAGGCGACACCGTTCTCAAAACAAATCATGCAGTTAGTCAAGTCAACCTATAGATCGAGGTCTACATTACAAGCCGTATAGTAGTAATCGTCAAAAAGTCTCATTAAGCCCATTTCAAACTTTCTTCTTCATACCTTCCGAATCTGGGGAACGGTCGCTTCTTAACCATAATTGATAGTCATTATCAGGAAGACTAGAGGATCACCTGTTCTATTAAGTAAAGTGGAAGAATACGGTGGATAGTTTGAACCAATTTAAGTGACCACGAAATTTAATTGCAGCGAAAGTATTAAGTTTTTACGAAAACAATGGCAGGACTTTCACACGCTATCTTCCTACATTTATCACGCATTCTTTTAGCTGAATACATATTGTTCAGTGCTTTCGATTATTGTTAAAGACCTTTCCTTTTTCGGACCAGACGTTCCAAAAAATCACAACTTCGTTTTCTAACCCTTGAAATTTTACCAAAAAGGGTTTAGGGGTTTATATTCCTATCGCACCCACTTTTTCGTTCTCCTTCTCTGACCTACCGCTAATTAGCGCTACCTATTGAATTAAACCAGATTAACTACCGCTTTGTGCTAAACAAAATAACTAGTGACAGATTTTTGTTAGCCGACGAAAGTTGTCCTCAACTCTTATATGGTAAACGTCGTTGGATGCTCGTTTTGGAAAGGCGCTCTGTCCTGGACATCGGAATATTTCCCGGCTTGTGTTCTTTCTTAAAGAATTCAAGGAGTGAGTTAAAAGTGGTATACAGTGGCAAAATTGGTTCTAAAAGCAAGCAGTAGATTAACATGAACATCGACGGTGATCGCTTCTTGTCGACAAACACATCTTGAAAAGTATACGTATGTACTACCATTGTTCTTTGCTTTCCTTTAAGATTAAAGGTGTTTTCTTAATGTCAAGTTAAACGTTAGTGTTCGCTGCGGCAAAAAATAAATAAAAAAATGTAACAGCGGAAAGAATTCAACTAACTTTAATGTTGCTGAGATATTTGCAAAACTCTGGACCGCAGGTGTCTATGGTGGGGAACGAACGCGCTATTATCCTTTCCGGGGAGTAACGCGTTCACCACCACACCATGCGGGTCCTTTGTTTCGCACGTCTCTCAGCTATTTCTATATTCAGCTAACTTTCATGGCTCATTTTTTAGACGAAACTCGAGGCAGAAGAATTACTCATCTTGATACGTTAGCAATGAAGTTAAAAATACTTGGCAGGAAAAATACCAGCGCTTAGCCGCAGCCAGTCGATGGCTTAGCTCCGAGTTCTGGTCGAACCAAGCTCTTTCGGCGACGTATCACCTATATCACCTGTAGTCCTATCGATCGTCGAGTGACCCGAGCGTGCGCCAGTAAATCTTCCATTTTTCTCTGTCGCGTGCAAAAATAGCTCAGTGCGTTCTGCTTGCTGTAGGGACTTGTCAAGCATCATGTCTTTCTTCAAGACTCTTTGTGAAGAACTCTGACCATCGGGTCGGTGGTCCTCCCGTAGTACGTTTGACATCCCGAGGAATTCAGTTACTAAGGGCTCTTGTCCATCGGTTGCCATTCATACACATTAAGTGTTCGGCCCACCTTATCTTCGACTGTCTAGCGTACAGAACGACATCTTTGATTTTTGATCGTTGACGCAGATCGGAGCTTCGGATCCCATTCCTTGCTTGTGTGGAACGGGATACTCCTAGCATCGTCCTTTCGACTGCGCGTTCGATACCGCTGACCTTTTGTGCTACTTACGCAGCGGCCAGGTTTCTGACGCATACGTTAGGGCACGAAGTACCGCTGAGTCGAAAAGGTGGGCAGGGATTCGGGTGTTCTTTATTCTCTTCACTACATCTTCGATGCCCTGAAGGCTCCCCAATTCGCTCGTTTCCTTCTGCTCAACTCTGGGCCTAATTCATCATCATGTTGATTTCGCGACCTAGATAGGCATGACTAGAGCATTCGGAGATATTCGTTCCGTTGAGCGTGAATGGGGCATGCGAAACCAAACCGTTCTTCATGAACATCGTTTTTGTGAGATTTAGTCGAAGACCAATCTTTATCAGGCTTTATCAAAGTCGTCAAGCATACGTTCCGCTTGGCTAATGTTTGGCGTTATAAGGACGATGTCATCAGCGAAGTGAAGATAGTGTAACTGCCGACGATCGATTTTCACTCCCATATTATCCCATTCCAATGTTCGCATGACATTCTGGAGGCTGGCGAGAAATGATTTTAACGAGATGGTATCGCCTTGCCTAATTCCTCTTTTGACTTCGATGGTAATATCGTTGTAGAATGGTGATATCTTAGTTGTGAAATTTTTGTACAGCTCACGAAGAATCTTTATGTAATGAGTAAGTACTCCTTGACTATCGAGAGCTTCCATGACTGCTTCTATCTCAGTTGAATCAAAGGCCTTCTGTAAATCGATGGAAGTGAGACAGAGTAGTCTTTTGTACTCTCGCAATACTTAAATAAGCTGTGTTACCGTGTAGATGTGGTACATCGTATCAAATCCGTTTCGAAACCCTGCTTGCTCACATGGCTGTCCTTCGTTTAGTATTCTGTCAATTCTGTTTAGGAGGACAATTCTGTTTAGGAGGACTGCTTACGAGGACTGGCGTAAGGTTCTTCGAATGTTCAAGTCTTATCTCTCCAACCTGATTTTATTCGATTATTCTTCGCCAACGGATCTTGTCGGATTTTGGAGAGGAATCGGTGGTACAGCACGCCCATTCTCCTTTATTTCGTATTAGACAAGGACGACGTGGACCAAGTAGTAATTATGAATGGTTTTCTCTATTGTCTTTCTGGAAGCTGTAACTATTCCGTCTGGGCGTGGGAATTCAATAATCTTGGTTTTGTAATTTGCGAAGTTTCGATGGGCTTTGCGAATGCTTCTTCCATTCTTTGCAGCTCTCCTTAAGGTTTTCCTTAACCGACTATCTGCATTGTTTTGCAAGTTAGACGTGAGTTGGTGGTTTCCTGTAGCTCGTGCGATTCCACGCTGGCGTATCAGCTCGAGTGTTTCTGGAGACAGACGTCTCTTGGTGACTTTCGAACTCTGAGCTTTCATAGCGCTAAGGTGATGTTGAATGAGCCGCTCGTATTCTTCGTCTATTTTATCGACAACAGCATCTTCCCAACGGCCGACTAGTGAATTGTATAAGCCCCAGTTTATGGTGGTTATGGGACTTGGGTTTTGAATTTAGTGGTTTTTCTCCTTTCCGCTCGAAGCAGAATCTTTCACGAAGGAGGCGATGGTCCGATCCCGTGTAGAATTTTAGAACAACAGCGAAGGTGTTGACTGAGCTGATCATATTCTTCGTCGATGTTATCGACAACAGTGTCTTCCCAACAGCCGGCTAATGAATTGAATAAAACCCAGTTTACAGTGGTTTTGGGACTTCGGTTTTGGAATTTAGTGGCTTTTTCTCCTTTAGACGAGAAATGGAATCTTGCGCGAAGAAGACGATGGTCTGATCCCGTGTGGAATTTTGGGACAACAGCGACATCGGTTAGGCAAAACCTTCTGTTTACTATGATGTGGTCTATTTCGTTATGGTACTCTCCATTGGGAGACTGCCACGTCCGGCGCTGAGGGTAGGGCTTCTTGAATTGCGAGTTACCATGCGAGTCTTGGTCGCCATGGCAAACTCAGACAGCCGCTCACCCTGTTCGTTCCATTCTAGACCGTGGGTCCCAATGTGATGTTCTTCAGACGTTTTTCTTGGTCCAGTCTTGGCGTTGAAATCTGCAATGATGACCTTGAAGAATGTGTGGTCTACTATGTAGAACTTCTCCAAGTCCATATAGAACGCTTCGACTTCTTCGTCATAGTTTGATGTCGGCGCGTAAACGGCGAAGATTCTCAAAACCGGAAATAATCCACGTTTTCTTAATCGTAAACGTCTGATTCGGGTTGCAAGTTGCTCGAATGAATCGTTGGTCGTGGACAAACTCGTGTTGACGAGAACACCGAAGCCGGCGACTCCCTACTGTCGCATGTTCCGAGGAATAGTTCCTCTCCGGTGTCATAGACAGCGTTGAAAGGCTGGCGTCTTCTCGTCTCGGCCAGGCCAATGACATTGTACCCTATCTTTCTTGCTTGCATAAGCAAGTCTTCTATGGAGGACTCGGATGCAAGTGTACGGTGCATTGTAGGTATAAATCGTCACCATAGTTCTTTGAAATCCAAGCAGCTTCCATTGGCCCTGAGATTTTAGCAGCCTCTCCATACTCGTCCTACCCAACGCGGCCGATTTGGGGGCTCTTTCGGGGTCAGGGGAATGAGGCTCGTTTTTTTATACTGTGTTTAGCATTTTTGATGCCCACGTATAGCTTGCTGGGCTCTAAACGTGGAGGCGGGGTATACTCACGGGTAGCTTGCCAGGCTCTCCCTGAGTGGACATGGAGCTCATTTGTTGAACGCGACTCCTAACCACCTCCCATATACTTCCCAGTCACTTCCCAGATTACAGGCTTTTGGCCGAATTGACTCGTAGAATACAATCCGTATTAGCAAGGACGCACCCACACACGCATGCATGAATACGCCTAGCAAATACAGAAAGTATGTGCCAAATCAGCGCAGCAGAAACAGAGAGTCCATAACCTGAATCCACCTGAGTCTCAGGGAAGCAAAGGTCGCTTTTGGTCGGCGATTAACCCACTATCCGCCACCTGGGAACGCGTCACGTAGCATCGTGACTTACCGTCTCGAGGTCCCTCATATGAGTGAGATCCATGGTTTCGGCGACATAGGGACATGAATCTGATGTCTTCACTTGTGAAACGCATTTCATTTGTCAAGGACGGCATTCTTGTTGACGAATGATCTAGTACTAAAAGCGTAAAAAATAAAGCATTCAGCTTTAGTCAGCCCTTAGGCGAAGTGTTTTGCACTTGACTCCATTGAATCTCGCAGAAGTGACCGAATGTATGCACGACGATATGCTTGAGAGTAATGTTGTACCTACTCAGTGTTTTCATCTTCCTAGGCTATTCTGTACGAATTGGCCTGAATCGCGAAAGTGGGGTTAACCCGTGGCGCTGCAATGAACGAACGACCACTTGTGGATTGTGGAGCGTCTCTAACTATTGCGCACTACTTATCCCTTTAATATTTAAGTAAATAAGAAGATGACATAGCGGTTGAATGTAGATCTCGGACACCAGTTTTTCCAAATCCCTTCTTTTATGAAGTGATTCGGCCATCGAGAACAGTATTTGCTTCAACAAACGTTTTTCGCTCCATTTTTTAAAATCGGTGTCTTCACTAAGACAATTTGTCTCTAGCTCGTAATCCTCTGTACGGCACTCTTTTCAAGTGTGTTTTGGACTATTTGGTAAGTTGTTTTAGGAGACCATAATGCTTTTTATATAACTACAATGGTTTTCGAATCTCAAAGCTCGCCCAAGAGCCCGAGTTTTCACTCATATCTCAGCGTCGTTGTGGCTATGTTTCACGTAATACTCTGGTGTGAACAAAAAGAGGCAGTAAATAGAAGTTAGACATTGTTTTTTAGACAGTCGATGTGATAGTGGTCGGTGCTGGCCTGACGGGGCTCAGTGCTGCTCGGGAGCTGAAAATGCGTAGGCCTGGTGCTCGTGTTATGCTCATCGAAGCCAAAGGTCAGGTGGGTGCCCTTTCGAATCTCAACGTGAACCGCACGAATACAACCGATTCAAATCATTTGAAGGTGTTTTGGCTTATATCGGCAGCTTAGTGATTAAAAAACTTGCAGTAAGTTTAGCGCTGTTAGATGTTGCCTTTTGTATCAGGCCATAAAATGTTCTTTTTACTGGAACAATAGAATGATGTTCAATGCAATTATCGATTTTCGTACTGTCCATTTAACACTCAATTATGGTTTGCAGGCACTTTTCAGGTACTGTAGGTTCCTTAGAACTTTGCAGAGTCGTCGACTTCAAAATGTTGTGTGGTGAATCGAAAACTTTTATTGGATTTAGGTTGGCGGAAGAGTACGAGCGAAATTAATGAAGACTGCGGATGGCGAAAGCCTTACTGATATAGGTAGGTACAGAGTTAGATGAGGGCCTATTTATTACTGTATTCGTTCACAGCTCTGAAGAAGGCGAAAGTCATTAAACGTCAGCCATCGAAGTCCCACTTGTATTCGTTCAGTTTTGATTTTTTTCATCAATACCTATATTTCTATCAACTTGTGTTTTTTTCAGCTTAAAATAGATATTTACGTGATCAGAAGACGTTTTTAACTGATGGTCACTTTAGTGGCCACGTAACTTTCTAAAAACAATAATCGGGGCCATGCCCAAGCCCATTCGTGTTCTTTAATGCACCGCTAGCATGACCATACGATGGGAGATAACGAAGGTAGCATTCCTCTGGGTTCCTCAAATCGCCCCGAAACTCACTCGGGAAAAAAAGGCGACTTCATATATCGCTAGGCCAAATATAGAAATACATTAAGTCTCCTGGATGCATGCACAGCGCATCCCTCAGGGATTGATGAAAGGCGAGAGCTTTACCTTTTTAGCCAATCAATAATGACCATACCCAGACCCACTTTGAGTTACGAAATCTCAGCTAATTCGTAGTGAATACAATGATCGGCTTCAAACCAGATAAAACATTTTGAGTAGGAATTTCTTCTTACCTAGAAGCGCATGATGGAAATTCGGTAGCAAGACTACGATCCCATCATGAGAAGCAGAAACATTCACTCCTAGAAGTGTAAAGACTTTTTGAATTGACGTCGAATCTTACGAAGTGAACCTCTTGATCCTCTGGCTAGTTACTCTATTTCTTCCCTACATAAAAATTTCTCAGGCTAGGGTTTGCTATCCTATCAGTCGATACTTTTGGGATCTTAGGGATAAGAAAACTCAGCTGAATTCGAGCAAATATTGTACGTAGACAGTGCTAGCTTGTCAAAAACTCATTAACTACTTTTCTGGGCTTCGCTTTACTGGGTTCTGCATTGTGATGAAGCAGCGCTGCTTGCAGGTGCACAGTTCGTTTCGCCGTCGCCGTCGGCGCTGACCTCGCTCGCCAGCCAGCTCGGCTGCAGTCTGTTCACGCAGGCGAACTGTGGAGTGCGCACTCTGCACCTTCGTGGCATTCGTCACAAACGGTAAGAGGTCATCACCGTCCATGCAATTTTCTGGAATTGAAATTTTCGTGCCTTGGGTTTTTGAAGAAGTTCGTATCATCGGGCATATGCCCTTTACTCCTCTGCTTGAGGTGATTCTGTAGCGCCATTACATCATATAGTCGATTTTTCAGATAGTTCTCGTAACGCGTTTTCTAAAAATTACACTGCGTGTCCGAACTGCGTGACATCAGTCGCAATTCTTTTAAGTGGCTTAATTAGCTTTTGACTGCTCTATCAGCTCATTATACCCTTTTACGTAGTCAAGATTAAGATTAGAAACCGCGGAGTCTGTCTTTTGGGATGAAACTCCATCAAATGGATCTGAGAATCAGTCTCAAATAAGCATATGTGGGAAAATAAGCGGTGATTCTAAGGGATAGTAGAAACACCTGAAAAACAGGAAAGATACTCTCGTATAAGTGAATACCGGTCTTTATGAATGAGGAGAATCTTGCGGACCTCAGCGCAACTTCCATTTCAGGTGTAATTTGCCATTTGGACAAAATTTTGCTTTCCTTGTAGCCCGGAAAATCTTGTTAGGGTTTTTCTTGCCCGCTATCACTTGCCAAATTGTGACTACATTGTTTCCAGGATCACAATAGTTCCTGAAAATGGTTTGTTCTTCACCGGATTTCTGGTTGGAATGAAGCTTTCCTCTATATCGCAGTTTTACAGCCAGTTACGTCCGCTATCACGATAGGGCGGTAAACCGTTAGATACGGTTGTGATACTCAGTATCAGGGTAATGAGGCCTACTTATTTTGCTACGTGGTGAAAATCGACGGTCGGCAATCACACCATCTTTGCTTTGCCGATAACATCGTTCTTATAACACTAAACACTAACCATGCGGAACGAATGCTTGCCGACTTTGATAAAGCCTGTGGAAAGATTGGTCTTCGACGAAATCTCACAAAAACGATGTTCTCAGCAATATCTTCGAATGCATCAGCTAGGTCTATCTGGGTCTGGAAGTCAACATGATGGACGACGTAACTCCAGAGTTTAACAGGAGGAAGTGAGCGGCATGGTGATCGTTCAAGAGAATCGAGAATTTAGTGAAGAGCACAAAGAGCACCCCACTTCATGCCCACCTTTTCGACTCAACGGTACTTCCTGCCCTAACGTATGCATCGGAAACCTGGTCGCTGTGTAACCAGGATGAAAGATCGCTCAGCGTTATTAAATGCGCAATCGAAAGGACGATGTCTGGAGTATCCTGTGTTACACAGTTGAGGAAACGGATCCGAAGATCCGACGTAGGTCAACGATCGAAAGTCAGACGAGCCGTTTTACGCCGAAACTATCAAAGGTAAGGTCGGTAGGACACGTAATGCGTTGGAACGACGAGAGGTGGACAAGAGTCGTAATGATTGGGTCCCTCGGCGTGCCAAACGTACTGCAGAAAGACCATCGTAGCGGTGTACGGAGTTCTTCACGGAAGCCATAGGAGGATTTGATACTCGGCGATTCTCTAAAGCGAGCAGAACCCACTGGGCTACTTTTGCACGCGACATGGGAAAATAGACGATTTACTGGCTTCTGCTCGAGTCAGCGAGAAACGAAACGATGGGTAATACAGGTGGTGACACATAGTGACGATTAATCTCAAGTGGTACTTTAAGCCATGTCACGAACTTGATGCACAATATTAGTGAAGTTCGGCACACTGTGTTAAAGCAACACCACAATGTACCATTCAAAGAAAAAAAATTGAACAAGAAAGAAATTTACGGAAAGCTCATGGCAACGGAAAAGTGGTTCTTTGGATAGTTCGGTTTATACGGATTGTTACGTAAGCTTTATTCGGGTGATATTCCAGCGTCTTCGTCTTCTTCAAACCTATAATCCGAGTTTATGGTCCAAGTCGTGCGCCTTTACGGTGTTTGCCTTCGCAATCGTACCGAGTCCAATCTTCTTGGATGGAAGACCGTTCGTTAGCCGAATAAAAATCGCATAGCAACCTCGTGTAATCCGAACAGTCCAAAGAAATGTATTCATTATTGGAGCCAAGATTAAATGAAAATCGGTCCACTAGAGTACTGGAAACTTGACTCTCATTAATTACATGTTCAAGGCGAGGACAACAGGACGGGATTTTTTACTTGTCTTTCCCTCCTATTCTTTCTCGATGTTGAAGTGTTTTTAATCTTTGTAAGCAGCTTTTGCTGAGCACGTAAGGAGATATAATTGCTATTTCATAACCTCACTTCTTTGCCCACATGAAAAAACAGCAGGCCCCGTTGGAAACTGGAAGCGGTCTACCTGATCTGAAAATGGGAGGGACTTTTCCTAGTTTTTCAATCCCAAAAAGTCCGGAGACTGTTTTATCCCCTAGGCAGCGCGTATTTCTGGTTTGGAGAGATTTGCTAGTGTAACAGTTGAAACTAATGCCGAATGAAATAATTTCAAAGTTTTTTTCATTAGTTCCTGGACTCTGTCTGCTCATCGTTTTTTTAGCGAATTGGATTTGCTTACTACAACTCAATCATTCCGTGATGTTCTCGAATCCCCTGAATTGGTACCACTCTCATCTCAGAGTGTTCACGAATTCGTCGTTGAGAAACAGGTGTCACCAATCATCACTGACACCGCCAATCGATTACTGCAGGTACGAGATAGTCCAGAAGTTTCTTCGATATCGAAATGACGGAGTCGCTATGCTTGTACTTTCATAGTTCATTCTGGTTCAGTACCTGCTTAGCAACACTTCTAGTGCTGTTTTGGAGTTAGGAATTACTACTTATGCCGTGAAATAGGAACTTTGCCCCAATGATTACAATGAAACGCAGAACATGAAAATTGATTAGCACGTCTTGCCGATCAATGAATGCATGGTCTTGTTTCGTTTTTGCGCTTCCCAGGAGATATTCCTAGGACTGACCGTAATAATACTATAATAATACTGCGAAAGTGAAGTGGAGACGTTTTCTTTCCGTTACTTTCTACAGTAATCGGTTCGCCGATAGTTTGTGTGTGTGTGTGTGTGTGTGTGTGTGTGTGCGTGTGCGTGTGCGTGTGCATGTGCGTGCGTGCGTGTATGGTGTGTGTATTTGTTATCCGACATCATATTTGATTTGATTTTTCTCTTAACTGTGGGTTTTCTTACAAATCATATCGAGGAAATCTTGGACGTCGACGCTCAGTATTCCGCCGGTCGAATGCTCGCCATTCACTCCGTAGATTCACGCCATAACAGCTTGAGCTTTAAACGATTAGAAACACAACTAGGCTCAACCACTAAAAATGTGATAAGAAAGTTCTAAAGGGGAAATTCACTCCTTCCAGACATTGTACGACTCTCCTGATGTTTCGACGTCGATCGTTCATCTTCTACTGGCGACTGCCAGCGAGAACGCAACTATCGCCGATTTGCTTTCAAGATACGGACATGGTCAAGGGCTGCTTATGAAAGGAGGACTCCACAGTATGATTAGGCTGGTATACTAAAATTCATGCCATCTCATTTGTACCGTCTCATGTATTTATTTGTTTTTTTGGATTCATACTTTGTTTTCTATTCGTTTATTGCATTCATAACCTATCTCAGTGAATCTCTCATCAAGTGTATAAAATCTCCACAGCAGTATAAGACTAGGAATAATCATGAATCTAAAAAGGAAAAAAACTAAAATGTTAGTGGTTGAGTTTGGTTCCATAAAATAAAACAAGGGGTAAAGTTCTCCGCGTTGATCAATCGCTGAGGGATGCACCGTGCATTCGATTTCACTAAGCACCATTTGGAGGTGAGTGAATGCATATATGGCCTTTACAATGACTCGCGGTGGTCTGCTGATGTATCGAGCTAATGCTGCTATCCTCCCAGACAAATCTGGTACCAATCTGCCGATCCCGAAGGGATGGAGGGCTAGGTGGGCCACGGGCGCGGGATCGATCCCACGTGTGTGTTCCGGGGCGCCTCTGACCACTGCGCCACACACCTCCATTTGGATCCATAGTACTCAATAATCCTTTTTCGATATCTTTAATAGAAATGAAACTAAGTACTAGTCGTTTTTTTCCCATCACTATCTATTGATTCCATCACGTTATCAAAATTGCATAGTTTAGGGCGCTGGCAAAGAACCTTAAAGTCCAACTAAATGAGATCGTCACTGACATTGAAGAAGGTGATACAGCTTTTTTTTGTGCATACGACAAATAGCCACTTGAGGCATTGCAACAAACTCTTTCAAGACTTTTATCCACTACCTTACGTAACAGAAACCCTTCTTTTAAGTGTTTTGAATTTTAGTCGGATCAGTAGTGAAGTTGAAGACCACATCGCAGTACTACACAGCCCGGCAGGTCATCGTTACCGTACCTCCAGTGGTCACGTCGGCGATACGCTTCAGTCCTCCTCTGCCTGCGGAGTTCCTGAGATTCATCGGTTTGATTTAGTGTTAGTATGAATGTTACGAGACAATTCGAGTGCACTCGTTGCAGAGAGCTACGCTCCAACTGGACGTGCCTATTACTTCACACTAACCTATCCGAGCCCATTTTGGCGTGGGCAAGGACGCAACGGGCAAGTAAGTCTGTTTCACTGACTCCTTCTATGGATATGCTGCTAGAAACGACAAACAACATGTATGACATGTAAAAGTAACTATATGTGGAGTTGTAGAAGTGAATCCTTATATTTAATGGTGATCTACCATCAGAAATCTCCCAGATATCTTTAGCTTCTATTTTTTACATAGTAGGCTATTTTTTCTCGCTGAAGTTCCGAACTGACTAAGTTAATATGTATTCTTTCTTTGATGAGCTTACACGAGGTTGATAATTATGTTTATTTTCGGCTAACGTTTCGACGTCTTCGTCTTCCTCAGAGCCGATGATCCAAGTCGATGGTCCTCGCTTGTTATTCGTCTCGACGTGGCAGCTTCGCCTTCGTGTCGAGTCAGGTCTTCTTCAGTGAGCCATCTCCTCGAATGAGGCATCCTTACTCATCCAACCACTGACTATGTTAAGATGTTATGAGTTTCTTTTCTTTTTCCTTACAACGGGCTGCTGCAGAGCTTTGTCGATCGGAGAAGATTTCAGTAAGAAAGAGATTTATTACGGGGAGTTTATTCTTCAAATTTCTTTCCATTCCATCGCCGTTCCAAAGAATTACAGCTTGACGATAAACGAAGAAGGACGGAAGTAAAAACAACCTGTATCGACTAAATTTTCTTCTGTCCACGATTTTTATTCGTTCTTTCTCCACATTTTCTTATTGTGCTGCTACTCTGGGGGCGCGTTTGGCGCAGTGGTCGCAAGCGCCCTGCAACACGCACGTGGAATCGATTCCCGCACCCATGGCCACCAAGCCTTCCATCGCTCCAGGATCGGAAAATTGGTGCTATACTTGTCTGGGAGGATGGCAGCACTGGCTCGATACATCGGCAGGTTATCGTGAATGCATGGTGCATCCCTCAGAGATTGATCAACGCCGAGAGCTTTATCCTTTTTTACTGCTGTTGTGAAAGACGGTCCTTGTCGAAATTTTTTCACGGCCCATGGCACATTTTTGAACCGTCTTGTTTTTCTTTTCCGCCTTCATAAATTAAATATTGTAGTTCTTGTGTGACTATAGCAACGAGGACTGAACCAGTGAAACCATTTAGATGCTAACGCAAAGGCTTCACGCCATCAACGACCACACTGGTCTATTACGTTGTGATTTCCTCCATGAGTGGTCTAATTTATTGCCATCAGGTTTGCTGCAGAGATTCTGTTTTCATAATTGCTTATGATGGCAGCATTTTTTGTCCAACTGTGTCACCTATGTAGTTCTGGTCTCATGGAAAGCAGTCATTTGCAACGGATGGATGATGTCACTGCGCTTGTTGTCGAATAAAAAACTGTAAGGCATCATCTAGGAGCGCCTGTGGAGCAGTGGTTAAAGGCGTCCTGCAACACATATGGGTTCGATCCCGCGCCCAAGCGTCGCTAAGCCGTCCATCTCTCGGGGGTAGATATATTAGTAGCAGACATGTCTGAGAGGATAGCATCAACGATAAATCGGTAGACCAACGCGAGTCAATGGAGAGGTCAGATATGCATTCAATCACCGTAACAATGCTTGATGAAGTAGAATGCATGACGCAACCCTTAGGAATTGATTAAAGTCAAAAGCTAAGCTTTATTTATTTATTCAAGGCATCATCTGGATGGAAAATCCACGGCGGTTCAAGTTTTCGCTTCAACGTTTTGTTCGTTTGCTGACTTTGCAGATCTCGGTTATTGATTCTCTAATTTCGTTCATAAAACTGTACACCAAAAATTTCTAGAAAAGCTCTTATGTTTAATGATTATTTTAAAGATGCTCTAGAAGGCTTATTCTTAACATACAATTCAGTTAATCTATACCAATGCTCTCGGCCCTATTGTGTGGCTAACAACGTTCGATGTCGGCTTGCCAACAATGTGCGGTACGTGGGACCACTGAATCCCTTTGAGTGAAGTCGCATCAGTGCTTTCACTTTCAGACGGGACGGGAGCCACCGGAGTGCTTTGGGGAATCGCCCATTTCTCGCAGCAGATGACCACTTCACAACGGCATGCCGCCTATGTCGACATCGTCACCAGGTCGCTAGGAGACTATGGACAGCTGCCTCTTGACACCAGGTGGGCAGAACTTCAGATTCCAGAACAATGTATTCTTTAGCGTCGTCGTCCTTCATTTTTTTCTTAACTACTGTTTTTTTAGTGGAAATACATTATGCTACCAAATCATGGCATCCTCATGCGCTTTGTGATTGCTAGTTACACTTCTTTTTTGCAAGTGGACAAGTGTTTGTGGCTGTGTGACTTTCAGTGATGAGAATTTCGTGTCGGATCCATTCTGTCAGGGTTCGATTGCGATGCTGCCACCGAAATTTGACGTCGCTGGCCTCCGTTACATACGAGGAATAAACCACCATGGAGAGGTTCGCATTAGTTTTTACAACATTTTGAACACCACTTCGTCTGATATTTTATTCATTCCGAAATTGAACACAGCGAAATCTCAAAGTGGCGCAGAAGCTGTTTTAAGTTAAACCTCATTTTCTTCGCAAGTAATCACTCCACCTCCCCCTTTATGAATATGTCTTCTATAAAATTCGGCAAAGTACAACTTCTCCAGCTTCCCCAAGAATTGAAACCACCAGCATTTTTGGTGAGGAAACCGATTAACAGCCGAAACAATCAGCTTGTATGCTTTGCGCCATGCTTAAATGTCTTAGCTGGGCTGAGGAATGTCTGTTGAAAGACTTAAATATTAACCACCAATAAATTGGGAAGAAAATGGTTTCTAGAACTGCTTCAAACTTCGTCGGGTTACTTCAGAGAGTGGTCTTCGCATCAGCAGAGTACTCGAACACCTCAATGGGACTCATGAACGGAGCGGTGCTGTCAGGACAGCTGGCAGGTGCTTCTGTAGCGGAAAGGTTGCTGGACACCCAAGGTAGACGGCTTACAATTTTCTTTAGGGTTTTGATGAAATTAACTTGCTAGGAAAATGACCTTTTGTGAGCTTAACTGTGCAAATCACTACGTATAAAATCACTGAAGATTCAGTAAGGGTCTAAGAAGAAGAATCTTGAAATGCTTGCCGTCGCTGATCATTTCATCGCACAGCGGCATCATTTTTATTAAGGTTTGGGTGGAAATTGTCTCTTTTTTAAGAACTCATGAAGCCCAAATAACCTAAATAGAAGGAATGAGAATCCAACTATTTAGTCATCGGTTCCTCGACACTAGCGACTGGTGTCAAACTCAACGAAAGTTTTTTAAATGCTAATACTATTATAGACGAAGCAGAAGAGGACAACGAAATAGCTAACATGGTTCGCCTCAGCGATGAAATTGACAAGGTTGGTGAAAATCACGACGAGTCTGATTCTTTAGAAGAAGAAACGGTAAAATTTCGCCACAAATGCCCAGAATCCTCTGAGGGTTCTACCTACCGTACCCAATTTTTCAAATTTTACTATTAAATGTTCATTATGTCAATTAGAGGTCTTGTTTTCAAAGCCATTACTACAAGAGATCTGTTCGTCACTCATTTGCAGACTCCTAGAATTAAGGTCCAGTCGGATTTTGCCTACCAGACTTCTACACATTATCCCCCTACCACTCCAGCAGACATGAACACATTCAAGCATTTTAGTTTGGGGAACACCAACGGCGATGTAGACAAAAGTGGTTAGTGGAATATAATTTATAAACTGAGCTCTTATCCAAGTTTTTTGTGTTTTTCATCAACTCAATTACGACTATCGTCTATGAAGAGTAATTGAGTATGAGTGTGACCGTAGTAAATGAGAATTACTAGGAACAGTTGAGCACGTCTGTAACGGAAACGTCCACAATTACCTCTCCAGTTGACAGAATAAGTGAAACACCCTAGGTAATCGGGCTATAGAGATGTCGTTTTCAAAGTGTCACGCGTGTAGCCCATTGCTTCACGGTGTTGAAACTCCTATAGATTAGCTGTTGAATACTTCATGTGGCTGATGAAGACCTATAACATGTCGAATTGAACTATCGTAGATAGCATTGCTTTTCGATTCATCAATAGGTGATATGGAAGAACGTTGGCAGAAGTCGATGGTCGACTTTTGTTGCAGACACTCAGGTGACTCCTGGCTACACGATGGGCTTCATGACATAAGGTGAATGCAACTGGTAAAAAAGAACGGGAGAAAACCTTCAGGTTGCATATGCAGCTTAAATGGCTCTATAACTCGACATGAATCTGTCCGCTAAGCAAGGATTCTTGGCTTCTGCAGAACTCGACATTTGAGAACCATTCACCGGTTGTCGTGGCATCGCACATCGCATATGGTGAAACAAAATTTGTGCGTTTATTGCGGATAATGACGTGTGATAGTCTTCCATAATTCTTCTATGACTGGATTTACTCGTCATAACGTTCTCACTTCTCACTTCTTCAGTACATTGTAAGAAAATATGATAATTTTCGGCATCCTATAGTAAAGTTACCTAGTAGTCCATAGAAAATAAAGATCTCGGCGTTGATCAATCCCTGAGGGATGCGTCACGCATTCGACTTCATTTAATATCGTTGGAGGTGATTGAATGCATATCTGGCCTTTACAATGACTCGCGGTGGCCCACAGATATATCGAGCCAGTGCTGTTATCTTCCCAGACAAGTTTGGTACCAATTTGCCGAAGCCCAGGAGGGATGGAAGGATTGGTGGGCCATGGACGCGGAGATCGACTCCATGTGTGTGCTGCAAATTTTAAATAGGCCGATCAGCTTGCCTCTCAATGCTTTACCGCCTCATCGAGCCTGGGAGGTATTCCTGGATGTCGGACTGCGATGTACAGCGGGTGGGATTCATCCTCCTGGCAGGATCTCCCAAGAAGAACAAGAGTCTGAGAAGGAGTCCGGCGTTTCCATCGAGAAGCCTACCTGAGAGTAAACCAATGCCAGGAGTCACCACCGCCCTGGTATCAAGGTCGCATGGTGGTAAATTTCCCTCTGATCCACAATGGCAACGACTGCCCGTGGTGGTGAAGACTTGGGGCAGACTTGGGCAAGCTGACCTCGGGACTCCAGGGAACCATAATGGCTTAACCGGCTAATCTCCGCAAAATGGAGATTATGCTGGGGCCCGCACAACCAGTGAAGACGAGCCATTCAAGTATCAAATATCAAGATCAGCTCATAGGTAAACCTCCACATATGGTCGTACACATATTGAATTCCGTCTGAGAAAGACTACCTCTGCTTGCAGTGTGAAACGGTGGTTTATTTTGAGATGATTTAATTCGTAGACTGTAGATGAATAGGCTGATTATTTCCTTGAAGCAGTAGGACCCAGTCACTCCTTTCTTATAACAGTGCTATAGTTCTGTAGTTTAATGGCATCTCCTCAGCTATGAAAAAATCCTGTGTAAAATTGATCTTTGCAGAAGCCGACGACTATGAATTTGATAGTAATATGGATGTGGAGTCGGAATCCGTCCAAAGTTCCTTTGTCTATGAAACATCCAGCCAGTATCCCCCAACAGAGACGATTGAAACCTCAACATTCAAACACTTCAGCTTCGGAAACGCCGATCCAGGTTGGTAACAGAAGCCGCTAAGCTTAAGTTTGCAGTTTTGAACCGGGCAGAGCAGCGATACTCGTGCAGCCTTCTCTTCCTTCATTTTTAAATAAAAACTGCTTTTTATAGAAATGCCCACTCATTGAGTAAGACCACAGTTCGCAATGTTTGCATTTCATTTCCCTTTCGCTGTCCTGCCGTTTTCCCACAGTTTGTTTAATAAGAAAAAAAATAACTTCAACACCACTTAAATCTTACTTTTTTCTTGTTGGATTACACATGGAGCTGAGATGGTCTATTTTAAACGCTCCACGAGCAAGCCGTGACAAAATGTCGGCTACATAGTTACTCAAAGGTGGACCCCATCGTAGGGTGATGCTTAAAAGCAAACGTAGTCACAGTTATTAGTAAAACGATTGCTAATAAAGTTTTGCTTTGTTATAAGCCAGTACATGGTGGTTCTAAGAGACTTTATTAGGCTAACGTTTCGGTGCCTTCTCCCGAACAGCGACGATTCGAGTTTATTGTCGATAGCCGCTCTTCCTCGCGATATTGGTCTTCATAGTAGCGTAGAGTTGAATTCATGGACTGGAGAACCACTTTAATGAAATGAAGCGACTACCCAGTTGGTGGTAAGGAAGGGTGAAGCGCTCGGCGTTGATCAATGCCTGAGGGAGGCGCCATGAATTCGACTTCATGGAAGGTGATTAAATGCAAATCTGACCTATACAGTGATTTGTAACGACCTACCAATGTGTCAATCAAGTCAGAGTTTTTATCTCTCCATCGAAATCTGGTGTGAGTTTGGCGACTCCGAAAGGATGGAAGGGCTTTGGTGGCTTTGGTGTTGAGCTTTGGGCGCCGGATTGAACCAGCGGCCTATCTTTTGTGTAGTGCGGGACAACATTACGCACTGAACCACGTGCTCAGAAATCCACTGAAAGTGTGCGGTATGAATTTACTAATTGCGATGATCTTTGATGGAGTCGAATTTATAGCGCATTCCTGAGCGATTAATGAATTCCGAACGCTTCAACGCTCTACCGAGAATCCGGATTATAAAGTGCTGTTCCCTAAATAAGCGAACATAATTTTAACTTATTATTTACTGCCTACTCTTTTTAATGGCAGGGTATATTGCGAAATATAACTTCAATGATGCTGAGATATTTGCAAAACTCCGGACCGTAGGTGTTTGAGGTGGGGAACGAACGCGCTATTACCCTTTCCGGGGGCTAACGTGTTCACCACCACACCGGGTCCTTCGTTTCGTCTGCCTTTCAGCTATTTCTATCGATCAGTACCGCCAGTATTTTTTTATTTTACTTTGCAAATATCTTAGCATCATTGAAGTTAAACCAACATATTTGTGAAATATTTCTAGTAAATCGTAGTCATTTAAAGCTTTTCCACTGAATTTCATCCGTGAACATCACGTTACACTCCCTGTTCTCAACATTTTAACTCGCTTTGCATAAATTGTCCAGAGTTTATCACATGCGTTTATTTAAGTAAGCCGTTCTAATTATCAAAGATGACTTACCTCCACTTTATCGCCATTTTCGTCTTTTGTCACGGTATTCCTTCACCAAACAGCAGAGTGTAAGTGAGAAAAACTAGAGCAGGTCTGTGGAGAAGCCTCGATGTTCTCAACTGGCATAGGTACAACCTAAGCTGATACGATTCTTGCTAGCCAGGATTGCTTCTCCAGGGAAGCGTAGCACTGACTTAAGACTGAATGGCCCAGTTCGTACTGCATACGTATCTCAAGTCTCATTTTTAGATAGCTATTGTTCTGAGTGTTTTCAACACCTCTGCTTTCGAACTATGGCATAATTGTGCTGTCGCTTCAGTAGAAGAGTTCGTGCCGCCTTCACTCCCGTTGGATCCATCGGCGACGACCGCCGCGACCACCACGACGACGGAACGGACAACGTTCACTCCAGTCGATCCCTCTAGAACTACCACTCCTTTCGAATATGAGACTTCAACGGTCAACAGTATTCCACCAACTGTCGAAACAAGCACCTTCGAACACTTCAGTTTCGGAAATTCTGTGAGCGGTGAGTCACTGTTTTAGTAGCAGCACTTTTTTTATTTGTGGTTGCTCAATTAACATTAAGGCAAACAAGTGCTCATTTACATACATACATTTACTCAACTGATATTAATATTCGAATATGCAAAATGTCCTTAAAATCTACATAAGGGTTCGATTCCGGAGAGAGAGCCTTAGAAACGCTTCCACATCCAAGGTAGGCAGCAGATGCGAAACTTATAAGGTTAAAAATAATTCGATCAGAACTCGAGGTCTTATTTTTATTCTTTATTCACGAATAAGCTGACGTTTCTGCGGATTTCGTCTTTCTCAGAGCCTGGAAAGGCTAAGTTGACAGTAATCTATTCGACCAAGCACCTCCACAACCAAACAAAGAAAACGCTAAACCAAGATTTCAATCACATTGAACATAGCTTTGCACACTCACCGCTTTCTATGAGGCTTCCACTGACTATGTCGCGTGAAGACCAACAGAATTCACATGGAAGCGTAGTGTGCCCCTCCCATCAGAATAACAGTCTTATATACTGCCCAATATCACGCGTGATAATGAGGCATTCCTCCCTGCGGCTCAGTTTCGGATTCTTGGAATTAATCCAGAACACCTCGAAAGTTTTGGACGCCTGTGTTTTCGATTCGTGTGCAAGGATCGTAACCACTACTTTAAAATCTTCTCCGTTATGTCTCTGCATCCTATACTTGTCTAGTGGAGTGTTTGGTTTAAGTCTGCCGACTAGGCGTTCTTTTGTGCGGACACAAAGTGCTCTACCCGTTTCGCCAATGTATTCGTCTCCGCACGCCTTACAGGAGATCAGATAAACTATACTCGAGCTCATACAATCACCATTTCTACCATTAGGGTAAATTATGCAATTTTGCGTTGCACATAGAGGGTCATATACGCGGTTACGAACTAGCAAACCCCTAAGGATACTTGATGGCATTTCAACTACGTCAACCGCTAGACCCGACCTTTTTAAGCAGCGTTCTATAGCTGAAATTACATCATCTGAGATGAAGGGTAGGATAAACGTGACTAATCTATTGCTAGAGTTGTCGTTTGGAGGCCTAGGATTTCCCCTACACCTATCCCGAGCTACAGTTTCGTAGCCATTAGAAATGGCTATTTGCCGCGCCAAGTTCAGGGACTCCTCTCTCTGCCCTCTTCCCGTGCACACATTGGTTGCTCTTCGAATCATGTTTCTTACAAGCGCTCTTTTCGTGTTTTCGTGTAAGAGGGGTGAGAGGAGAGGTAATAAACCAAAATATTCTTACTACTTGGCTTTCGGTACTACTTCGCAATGTAGCCATTTTCTGACAGGTTAATTTGGACGTTCAGGAATGGAAGCCGTTTTTCTTCCGGTTTCTTTCGGGTGAACTTGATATACTCTGACTATTCATTCAACAACAAGAAACATTTGTCCATTTCCTCTTGTGTTGAGCAAACGACAAAGCAGTCATCTATACATATACAGCAGAGTAGCGGCCCGAGATCGGTCACCGGTGCTTCCACCTTAGACATGAATGCAATGGCAAGACTTGGTGCCAGTCGTTGTCCTATTGCCAACCCTCTTATTTGAGCGTAGTATTTTCCGGACCATCTGAAGATTGAGCAGCTAAAACATTCCTTTAAGAGTGTCATCATCTGTTCTATCTTGAAACCATACACGTTTATTTCTCCTTCATGTTGTGTAAGAAGTTCGAATATGGCTTGCATTGCGCACTCATTCGACACGTTTGTAAGAGCGGTAACGTCGAAGGATTCCATCACGCACGCGCGTGACGTATACGACTTAGGAACATTTTGGTGTTCGTTAGATGGGTGGAATGTGTTTTAACAACTGAGTAAGTATTAGAGTTAAAAACCACGTTATCCTATCCGTTGGCCCGTCTACACAGCTAATGATAGGTCTAACCTTAAATAACGATAGACGGTAGACGCAAAATCATCTCTGGATACTAACTTATGAGTTTTTATAAGCAGGTACAAGACGGGACATATTGGTAAGTCAACTTTTAGTTGAGAGATAACTAATGGTTTTAAACCAACAGCCTTTGGCCCATTCGTGGTTCAATTTTCGGTATTTACTTTTGAGATGCTTTTTCGTTATCTCAACATCTAACTGATGGGGAATTACGACAAACTCTCCACTCGTATCATTGGCGAAACGGGCAGACCCCTCCGTGTCTGCATAAAAAACACCTAGCCGGCAAACGCAAACCAAATACCCCACTAGACACGCATAGGACCCAGAGACATAACGGGGAGGACTTTGAAGTATGCGTCACGATCCTTGCACACGAATCGAAAACACAGGCGTCCAAAACTCTCGAGGTGTTCTGGATTAATTCCAAGAATCCGAAACTGAGCCGCAGGGAGGAATGCCTCATTATCACGCGTGATATTGGGCAGTATATAAGACTGTTATTCTGATGGGAGGGGCACACTACGCTTCCATGTGAATTCTGTTGGTCTTCACGCGACATAGTCAGTGGAAGCCTCATAGAAAGCGGTGAGTGTGCAAAGCTATGTTCAATGTGATTGAAATCTTGGTTTAGCGTTTTCTTTGTTTGGCTATGGTGGTGTTTGGCCAAATAGATTGCTGTCAACTTGACCTTTCCAGGTTCTGAAGAAGGCGAAATCCACCGAAACGTCGGCTTATTCGTGAATAAAGAATAAAAAAGACCTCGCGTTTGCTCAACAAGAATACGAAGAATTATACGATTCTGTTGAAACTCTCTGGCAATGCACACCCAAGTCACCGCTGATTGTCCCCTTTCATGGCTGCGCAAAGGCGGGCAATGAGAACAAATTGCAAGAAAATCAAAGACAGCGAATATTAAAGGGAACTCGATACACTGAGGCTCAATATCCGCTATACGTAATTGGACTACCGTATGGTCCGTAAACCGGGAGGTGCTGATGGTACGCTGTTTCACACAAATGAGGGAGTCCGCACTTCCTCAATACTTTCGGACGCGAAGTAGCATAATCCAGTGCGATGAAAAGGTGTCCATTTGATGCCTCTTGTCTGGAACTGTGCAGAAAAAGTGTTTATAGCTGAATTTGAAGCATATGAAGGTGGTAAAGGTCTCGGCGTTGATCAATCCCTGAGGTATGCGCCATGAATTCGACTTCATTAAATACCGTTGAAGGTGAATGAATGCATATCTGGCATTTACAATGACTCGCGGTGGCCCACCGATGTATCGAACCAGTGCTACTATCCTATCAGACAAGTTTGGTACCAATTTGTCGACCCCGGAGGTGGGCCGTGGGCGCGGGGATCGATTCCACGCATGCATTGCAGTGGCGCCTCCAACCACTACGCCTCACGCACCCTTTTTAAGTATATAAGAAGAAACAAATTTGCAGCATTTATGGCTGTAGTAACAATAATAACAATAACAGCGAAGTATAGAGACGAATTGAACAAATTGAACGAACTGGACGAACACTTCGAACACTGGGTGAACAATTAGAATACTAAGAAACCTAACTAATGAGCTGCTTATATTCTTTCTGTAATGTGGGGCTTTGACATAGGGAACTAGAGACAGCACTTAGAGAGAGGTTCTAAAAGTTTCTCGGCTATTACAGTCTGATAAGGCTACATTTACAGAAAGTTCGTGAAGTCTGTACAATAGTTTATGCGGAAAGTACATGTGAAAGCGATACAGTGGCTTACGCAAAAGTGGATTGGAACGGGAGATTCTGGAAAGTGCATGCAGCTAACAGTTACTCATTCAATGCCCGAAGTGTCGGACAAAGAAGAACGGTTTAAACAAAGAACTTACAAAATCCCTTCCCAGCCAGCTGCGAGGCAAGTGCATGAGGTGGTAGCTAAGAGACAATTTAGAGAAGATGTAAGGATAGATATAAAATAGTTACAAGTAAACAAGAAATAGACACTAACGTAGAAGGTAGGAGCTATTTAGGGACTAGTTTCTATATCACCTTTTCAAACCGCTCTCCCATCTCAATGCCAACTTCGTAGTAAAGTAGTCAGAATCTAGTATTCAGATATTTATATAGCTCGTGATGATTCTTCGTGGCCCAACTAGGTTCGCATTGACTGTTTACGGGTTATTTTTTCACTTTTTCCCCGAATAAGTCAAAAACGTCATTCATGTCATTGAACGTTCTCCAGCACTATACAAACGAGTTTTTTTTGTCGTCTTTTTATGATTCACCGTTAAAATCGACATTTTTTGCTCGTCCATTTGTCCGTTGCCCAACCTTCCGACGATCCTGTTATGGATGACCTATAGAAGTGGTTAATGACGGAAACCAAGTAGGTTGCGGGCACCAACTTTATGTAGTTCTATTTTGCATGGGCGTTTCCATCAGAAAGCCTAGCTAAGAGTAAACCAATACCAGGATCCGCCACCGTCCTGGTATCAAAGTCGCATTGTGGCGAACTCCCTCTGAACCACAAGGGCTGCGACTGCCCGTGGTGGTGAAGACCTGGGGCAGATTTTGGCCAGGCTGACCTCGGGATTCCAGGGAACCACAGTGGCTTAACCAGCAAGCCTCCGAAAAATGGTGATTATTCTGGAGTCCGCACAACCAATGAGGGCGGGCCGTTCAAGTATCAAGTAAGTATTTGCATGAACCAAGACGGTGTTCCGATACAATTACTGCAAACCGCAAAATTCGGCACGTGAAAATCCGAACGGGAATCTTGACTGCGATCGGATAGACACTGGGCTCTTAAGATTTTTATGCGGCCGTGTCGATAATAAGCGCTGTACTTATTTCGGCTGAAATAATACGTCAGTATACGAAATACATAGAAGCTCTATGTAACATTTTAGTAGAAACCACAAGAAACAACTATCAATTGTCTGTCTAGATGCAGCGAATTTCACACATGCAATTCGGAAGGGTATTGGTCCACACTTGAAATCAGCTAAGTCTCGTAGAGTGTTGCAGATTTTCTTCGTAATTTCTACAGCTTTCATCAACATTTTTCTACTTCTGTGATAAAGATTTCGTTCTATACGCCAAACAGTCGAAGATAAGGTGAGCCGGACACGTAATGCATATGAATGACAACCGATGGACAAGAGCTGTTAGTGAGTGGATTCCTCGGGATGTCAAACGTACTGCAGGAAGACCACCGATCTGATGGTCAGAGTTCTTCACAAGGAGCCTTGAAGAAAGATATGATGCTTGACGAGTCCCTAGAGCGAGCAGAACCCACTGGGCTACTCTTGCGCGCGACAGGGAAAAATGGAAGATTTATTGCCGCCTGCTCGAGTCACTCGACGATCAACGGGTTTACTGTGATGCTACAGGTGGCAAAGATTTTCTCCCGGCGCAACTTCATTACCGGTATCAGCTGTTCATATGAATTCAAGCTTGCTTATCACATTGTGAGCTTTAATGAGGTTTTTTAATGGACCTCAAACTCAAAATTTCTAGCACAATCATGGGTTGAATGGTTTCTTGCAAAGAGCTTAGCTAGCACTCCCAAAGCATAGTGCCCTACACTAATTCAATACGTCATTTAAAAACATTCGTGGCTTTCAATTGTAAACGAGCAGGTCCCTGTTTATTAGCAGTTTGCTAATTGAAAAAATTCAGGTCCCCTAAGAATATGTTGCTGTTTGCTTCTGTATTTAGCGATAAAATTTTATTCTCTGGAGGACAAAAACACCATTTTACACTTCCTTTTCGTTGATAGCACACATATGAGAGATCGAAGCGACCAAACGTGCGGCATTCCATCCAGAATACATGATGTGGATGATTTTCGTTGCTGCGGAATGCTGATAGCACCTATAGGTCAATAACACGGCTGAGAGACAGGCCAAACGAAGGACTCGCATGGTGGTGGTGAACGCGTTAGCCCCAGGAAAGGGTAATAGAGTGTTCTGTCCCTACCGTGTGCACAAGCAGGCCGAAGTTTTGCAAATATCTCAGCATCTCAAAAAATCGACTTTCTATAAACCTCGGCATAGATAGTTGGAATATCTATTTATATGATCTTATAAACTGATCCTATTTAGCTGATGTGAGGTTGGTTTAGGTCTTCGTTGTCGTTGTCGTTGTTATTGGTGTTGTTGGTCTTGTTGGTGTTTACGAGTCCCACTCGTGATATCACGGCTCTTAGGAAGGCAAAATCGCTCTGAAACGTCAGCCATCGACCAACAGCACCAACAACAACAAAGGCCTATGCCAACCTCGCATCAGCTAAACAAGATCAGTTTATAAGATCATACAAATAAATATATCTCGGCGTCATTATGGTTGATAATAGTGTCAAATCGATGGATATTTTTAGCTACTGTTGTCAAGGGGCTAAAGAGCGCACTAAAATCATTCCGTCCCATAAATATTGCATCAGACAGTGTGTGATAATTCACCTGATCAATTGATGCAGTCTCAAATGTGGATGCGAGCAACAAATTGTACATGTACACAGTCATCGTCTTACTTTACTCAGTCTTCGCGGAAGTACTGATGAAGATTGCCTCGACTATCTCTAAAGTCCGTGGAATCGATCCTCGCGCCCATGGTCCACCAAGTCTTTCATCCCTCCGGGGTCGACAAATTGTACCAGACTTGTCTGGGAGGATAGCAGCACTGGCTCGGTACATCGGTAGGTCATTGCGAATCATTGTAAAGGTCAGGTATGCATTCAATCACCTCAAACGATGCGTAATGAAGTTGAATGCATGGTGCATCCCTTAGGGATTGATCAACGCCGAGAGCTTTATTCTTTATCCCTTATTTCTAAAGTCCTAGTTCAAGTGGTATTACGCAGCACAGTCTTTAAATAGTCCTAGAATGCGAACATGGCACTTAATTTGATATCGCTTGCAGGTTCACCAAGCTCTTCACCCATTTGAGCTCCTTAAATTAGTACCAGAAATATCTAAGAGGATAAAAAGCCCTGACTTAGTATGTTGGCATGTTATCACAAGTTATGCATTCAGTTGACTGCAATAACATTCATAACATAATTTTATCTTATTACTTACTGCCTATTAGAATTTTTCACGGCAGGGTATTATGTATGACACAACCACAATAATGCTGAGATATTTGCAAAACTCTGGAACGCAGGCGTCTGCGGTGGGGAACGAACACGCTATTACGATTTCGGGGGGCTAACACGTTCACCATCGCACCGTGCGTGTCCTTAGTTTCGCCTGCCTCTCAGCTAGTTCTATCGATCATTCCCATCAGCAATCATCCGTCAGCGGAATTGATCTGGAAAGTCCTCGTTCCCCACCGCAGACACCTGTGGTCCGGAGTTTTGCAAATATCTCAGCATCATTGTGGTTGTATCATTCATAGCATACTTATCTAAGGTCCCGAAAACGAATGCATCAGTTCTTCATTGAAATCATAGAACATCTATGTTCGCTGTCTTATGTTATGCCCAATACTACAGCAAATTAAACAGAACAGGAGTTCTCCGCTCACCCTCACAGGAATACCTTACACTTGGCAGACTGCAGATGCTTCACCTCTAGGTGGCAGATGATACGAAAAGACACGCGGACCGAAAGCAACCAGGAAAGCAAAGCCAGAGCAAAAACCAAACCAGTGAACCAACGAGTGTAGAACAGATAGGGGTACCATCCCCTTAATAAAAGTATTCCAGGCTCGATTCGTTTTTACCTATAACCACTCTATCTTATCTTTATTTGAATCCGATCTCTACATTTAAAAGATCCACGCCAGGGTTGATTTCTCTCGCAGTGTATGCACCAGTATTTTAGAGAAATGTGGTAAATAAGGCTGAACATTTATGCTGAGATTTTCAATAAATATTGCTGCAACAAATGCCGCACTTTATAGTAAGTATATCCAAGAGTTCTGCAGCACTGTGGGCAAAAGATTTAAAAACCCAGCACAATTTTTCTGCGCCTGTAGAACAATGGCTAGAGATACTACACAATACCTACGGTGTTCACGGTTCGATTTGTTTCACGCCAGTCGACACCACCATGTGCTGGAGTCGACACATCGGTACCACACTCCTTTGCGAAAATCTGCTTTTTGTCCACTAGGGTCAGCGAACAGATGGGCTAAGGTCCTGAGAACGACAGCTGTCAAGGTGTGGCAGGGGAATCGCTGACAATATTAATATTTTTAGCAATATTTAACAATATTCATGAAGAAGACAAAATCTTTATGTTTTAGCTCATTAATTAGCTAACATGAGGTTGATAAACAACTTATTGAAATTTCTTAATTTACGGTCGAACCCACATGAGAAATCCGAAAACGCTAATGGATGAAAGATGCAAGGCAACGAAACGATTGAAAGGGTGACCCAAACAATATGTGGAGATGGGTCATGTAAAAATCAAAAATGCGTTCATTGTTGTATTTTTCAGAAGAAAAAAACGGATTTGTAAGAAAAAATTTTTTTGGAAGCTATGTTCCGCTATGAGATCGAGTGGATGAAAATAGATTTACTTAAACTGGCTAAGAGAAAGGCAAAGCCAGGGCCTCAGTGGTGCAGTGGGTAGCATGCGAGAGCCCGGAAAGAGTAGTCATTGGTTCGAAGCTGATCTGCAGTCGAAGTTCTGCAAATATCTCATCATCATTATGGATGTATTTCACGTAATACTCTGTCGTGAAAAAAAACAATGGGTAGTAGATAAAAGTCAGACATTATTCTGAGAATAGCTTTTATAACGGTGCAGTTACTCCTTTCTTATATCATTATCATCATTTAATGGGGTTTTTAAAGCTACGAAAGAAATTCTTTGTAAAAGTAATTTTTGCAGAAACCGATGAATATGCCTTTGATAGTAATATGGATGTGGAGTCGAAATCCGTCCAAGGTTCCTTTGTCTATGACACATCCAGCCAGTATCCTCCAACACAGCCGATTGAAACCTCAACATTCAAACACTTCAGCTTCGGAAACGCCGATCCAGGTTGGTAACAGGATTTGCCAAGGACAAATTTGCATTTTTGATCCAGGTAAAACTGCTGAATTCGGGCCATCCTTTCCGCTTTCCTTTTAAAATAAAAATTGCCCTATTTTAGTGGAAACGAGCACTCATTGAAGGTCACAGGTAACAATGTCGACATTTCTTTTACCTTGTTGCTGTCCTGCTATCTGCTAGAAAACGTCTAAGAAATGTCTTTCAAAAAAACCTAACGCTAACAGTTCGCAAGTCTTAATTCTATTGGATTATACCTTGAACCCAGATGCGTCTATTTCAAAACTTCGGCGAGGTTATTCAAGATCCCACAAAAAGTAAGCTGCACAACTAGTTAGAAGGTTTGACGAGTTCAAGAACACTGTTGGGTGGAGCCGAAAAGCGAAGCTGTTTGCAGCCATGAGCGAAAAGATTGAGGGTAAAGTCTTGTTCTGCTCAAGAGGTGAAACGGAGTTGTCATAAAAGCTTTATTCGGCTGACGTTTTGGTGTTCCTGGTCTTGGTGTTTTGGTGTTTGTTGTTTTGTCCCTTGTTCTTGTTGGTGCTTTCGTGTTCTTCCGAATCGCAATGAATCGAGTCAATTGCCACTACATTTGATTTTTGCGGTGAGGGTCTTCGTTGTCGCATCGAATCGTTTTCAGTTGAGTGGCGTACGATTCGAATGAAGTAACTTAGCTCTATGGTGATAAAAAACATAAAGCTTTCGGTGTTGATCAATCCGTGGATGCACCATGAACTCGACTTCATAAAGCATCGCAGAGGTGATTATTTGCATATTTGACCTAAACAGTGATTCGTAATTGTCCACCGATGCATTTGGCTAGTGTTTTTATATCCCTAGGCAATCTAGTACGAATTTGCTAACCCCGAAAAGATGGAGGGCTCGGCGAGCATTGCCGCAGGATTGAACCAGTGAGGTATCTTGTGCGCACTGCGGGAAACACTTAGCTACTGCAATACGTGCTCGGAAGGCACTAAACGTCTTTGTACAGGTGGGGCATGCATTCAGCAATCGCGATAATGTTCGACGGAGTCGGATGTATCGCATCCGTTGGGGATTGATCAACGCCGTACTCTTGACGTTTTACTTACTTAAGTGATACTTAAACGGCCCGGCCCCACTGGTTGTGCGGACCCAGCATAATCTTCATTTTTCGGTGACTTACTGATTAAGCCATTGGGGCTCTCCGGAATCCAGAGGTCAACCTGGCCAAAGTCTGCTTCAGGTCTTCACCACCACAGGCAGTCGCGGCCCTAGTGAATCAGAGAGAGATTTGCCACCATGCGCCTTCGATACGAAGACGGTGGTGGATCCTGGTATTGGCTTACGCTTAGCTAGGCTTCCTGATGGAAACGCCGAACTCTTTCTCAGCTTGGAAGACCCTGCCGGGGAACGAATCCCTCCGCTGCACATCACAGCCCAACAAGCCCAATACCTAGGAACGCCTTCTAGCCACAATGAGGTGGTAAACCGTTGGGAGGTTAATAACGCTTTATTGGGACTCCGAATTATAAAGCGCTGCTACATAAATAAATTAGCATATTTGTCACACTTTTTAGTAAATCGTAGTCAGTCGACGCTTTTCCACTGAATTTCGTCCGTAATAACATTATATTCCCTTTCTGAGTATTTTACTCACCGTTCACAAGTTGTCTAGGGTCCTGTACATGTTTTCATTTAAGATTTTGCTTCGTTCTTCCACTCTTTTACTATATCCTACCCCTTATTGAAAATGAACTACTTTCGCTTTGTCGACATTCTCGCGGTTTATCTCGGTATTCCTTCACCAAACAGTAGAGTGTAAGTCAGAAAAACGAAGCCAGGTTTGTGGAGGAGTTTCGATGTTCTCAACTGGCATAGGTACAACCTAAGCTGATACGATTCTTGCTAGCCAGGATTGCTTCTCCAGGGAAGCGTAGCACTGACTTAAGACTGAATGGCCCAGTTCGTACTGCATACATACCTCAAACCTCATTTTTAGATAGCCATTGTTCTGAGTGTTTTCAACACCTCTGCTTTCGAACTAAGGCATAATTGTGCTGTCGCTTCAGTAGAAGAGTTCGTGCCGCCTTCATTCCCGTTGGATCCATCCGCAACGACCGCCGCGACTACGACGACCACTGAAAGAACAACGTTCACTCCGGTCGATCCGTCTAGAACCACCACTCCCTTCGAATATGGGACCTCAGCGGTTAACAGTATTCCGCCAGCTGTCGAAACGAGTACCTTCAAACACTTCAGTTTCGGAAATTCTGTGAGCGGTGGGTCACTGTTCTAATAACAGTATTTTTCTACTTGTGGTTGCTCCGTTAACATTAATATTGACACATACAAAGTCTCTTTGAAATGTACTAAGGTTAAAAATGGTTCGATCGGAAATACAAAGGCATATGTCGCCTGCTGATTGGGAAATAACCTCAGAATAAATCAAGGTTGACAAGGTTATTAAATCAATGGATTTTTTAACTGCTGTGGTCACTTTTTACTTATTGGCTATTCTTTTTTCATGGCGTGGTGTGATGTGAAATACAAGTACAGTGATGCGGAGATATTTGCAAAACTCCGGAGTGCTAGTATCTGCAGTGGGAATCGAGCCCACGCCATTTTCCTTTCTTGGGGCTAACGTGTTCACCACCACGCCAGTTGCATTTTACGTCATAGCCTGCCATGAAAAAAGAATAGGCAGTAAATAAAAAGTGACTAAATTGTGATTTATACTACAGCTTTAGCTATACTGGTTTCAATGCCGATTTGTGCTCATTTCCCTCCTAGGTCATACCCGTTGACTGCTATTTACTAATGGCACCGTTTGAGAAAAGAAAAGAAAGTGGGATTCTTGCCACTCTGTGCGAACACGCGGAACCAGAACAGATAACGTACCGGTTCCACTTTATTTTTTTCGTTCTACAACCCTACCCTATCCTCTCATAAATATCATGAATTCTGGATGATGCATAACCGATCGGGCAAAAGGATTTGGAGGTTCTGTGGAATGGACTGCATCCAAGCAATACTTAATTCGAATTCTGTCGGGAACATAGCCTACTCCTTGTTCTGGTCTTTTTCTCTTTCGAAAATTATTCTATCGTAATCCTACCATCGCCCATGGATTGACCGTCTCTGCAAATGCAATTTGAAAAGAAAGCTGTTCCTCTGAGAGCTCACTACCTTCGTAGAAAAACGGATCTGACAAAGTAACGTCATATCGTCAGACCTAATCATCCTGCCTGCATTGCTGTAATTAGCTAAGTCTATTATGAGTTAGATCCAAAAGGGACATACATTGATGGCAAGTTCCTGTGCAGTCTTCATTTTGTCGATAACATTGTCCCTCGCCAGAATAGTACAACTGGAGCATGCTAATGACAAATTATCTCGTAATAAGTGCAGCAAGAATAGACTTTCGTCAGGGAAAAATGAGAATCCGGTCTACGGCTGCATCTTCCAGAAGAAACATTTGCACTGCTTTTTGTACTACCGTCAATTCTAAGGCCTTTCACAACCATCATTGCTTCATCAAACACAGTACTAGTTGCAAATTCAACAGGGAGACATGGTCATCCACATTCGACTACCGCTATAGGCATATTAAATTATACCTGCCGATAAGCGATCTGAACCACAGTGGCTGTGAATCCATTTGGAGCGCTTGAAGACTTTGTCATTAGCTAGCAAGACGCTAACAATTCCCTGTCATGGCGAAATTATTGGCGAAATGCAAGCCAGGGAGGGAAGATCTTTGTAGCAACCTCAACCGTAACCTATCTTGCTGTAGCAGTGCTAAAATTCTGTTTGTTTCGTGGTCGTTGATTGTGTTCATGCCGTTAAAAGCTTTGTCAAAGCACGTAAAACCCCACATCACCTTATCCGTTTCACATTTTTCAATCTGAGGAAAGCTTCTAGTTGGAGAATAAGACAGCATCACTGAAGTCACACCATTTGACAACAACACATTATCGATATAATAACAGAAAGGGATAGCATTTCTGCATCGTACTTGAGCGTTTCACGCCAAATTGTCACGAGAGCGAAAGGAGTGCCAATGACACCAATTACCGGTAACAATTGAAATGAACATAACTCGTATAAAATGCTGAGATATTTGCAAAACCCCGGACCGCAGGTGTATGCAGTGGGGAACGAACACGCGCTGTTGTCCTTACCCGAGGAGCAGCGCACTTCACCAGTGCACCATCCGCCTGAAATGAAGGCAATTGGCAACGATCGTTCTTGGGGTCGGCGCATGTAGCGGGGTGCCCTGCAGATCTGCAATACGGAAAAGATCATTTCTTCAGTGCCGTGTCCCTCTTTAGCCAGATCCCGTCAATGTCGACGAATTGTTAGTAGAGTATTCCTTGAGGATAAAAACACTGAATTGATGCATCGCTTATCCACTTGTCATATCTTTGATTTGTAATAGAATCAACACTATATTCGCGAAGGGTTGACTAACTGCTTCAATGCTTTATCATTCTTAGGGAGAATTCCTCTCTGTTGTAAAGAATTTTGACAAGCACGGTAGGCGCAACGATCAGAACGAATTTGCATCAATTACCTAGTTAGATCGGACCATTCAACGTAATGGCGTTTTGCCTTAACTTTAGCTATGTCTTCTTACACAATACCCTGCAGTGAAGAATTCTAATAGGCAGTAAATAATAAGCTAAAATTATGATTTCGACTACAGCCTCAGCTTAGCTGGGTTCATTGCCAATTTGGGCTCCCCAGATCAATCCTGCTGACGGGTAATAGCTGATGACATCGATCGATAGAACTAGTTGAGAGACAGGCGAAACGAAGGACCCGCATGGTGTGGTGGTGAACGCGTTACTCCCCGGAAAGGACAATAGCGCGTTCGTTCCGCACCGCAGACACCTGTGGTCCGGAGGTTTGCAAATATCTGAGAATTATTGTGGTTATGTCTTCTTAATTGAGAAATTAGCAATGCCACGTCGTTACGGTGTTTACCACAATATCGATGATGGAGTGCTAAAAGGAAAGCATTATTTTGGAATTTGTCGACAGATCCTCTACCACTGCATGGGAGGTGAGCATCAAAATGTAGCGATTTGTGTCGAACGGTTACTATAAGTTCAAACGAGTTGTGTATATATATTCACCTTCTTCTAAGTATTGCCGGCATGGAACTGGAGAACTCAAACATTCTTCGGCCTTTACGGTCCATTTGTTTTACTCTATAAATGCCGCGTTTTTATTCTGCGAATCACTGAGTCAAAAACGAGAATAGAATTACTTTCTTCACAATCCTACAACAAGCGCTCTTCATTTTTACACGAAATTATACACTCCACTCTACAAAAAGCAGGAAGAGAAGCGTACAAACATCTGACGCTACTTCTGATTTGACTCCAGTGCCACAGGTTCATTGAAAAGCTTAGTTCATTAAAAATAAAATATCAAATTGTCCTTTAATTGGTATCCCAGTCATCGTGGTGGTCGCGTTTACCCTTGAAGATCCAACGAGCTGGTGGAAAGTCACACATACGTGACGGCGTAGCTCAGCATTTGCTATCTGAAGCGGAGAGGTTGCGAACCAGCTATTCTTACGGGCCATCCGGATAACTGTACGTCTTTACTAGCTTCATTTAACTTTCCAGATTTCGTTGTTTGTTAACGTAGCCGTGTCGTCAAACTAAATTTAGTGTTCCTAAACAGTGGAACTACAGCCGCATACTTGCGTATATACTTGGATGACATTCTCACAATTTTAAGCTATTTATCCTTTCTCTTACGAATATTTTCTATGGAATTTCATTGGGTTCGAGCCCCACCGTAGTCAATGATAGATAGTGGAAATAGTTGAGCACACCAGCAAGTAAAACGTTTAGTTGACACAGTCAGTGAAACGTCCTGAGTGCTCTACAGGGCTACGAAGGTGTAACTTTTCTCGAAGGTGTAATCTTCGAAGTCTTACGCGTGTAGCTTCTGGCCTCGTTATGCTGAAACCTTATTGCAGATCGGAACCCATGATATATGGGATCAAACTATGCTAGGTCGTATCGCTTTGCGATTTATCAGCAAATGATGCGGAAGAACGTTGGCAGAGGGCGGTGGTCGACCTCTGACGTAGACTGCTGTATGCGATTGATAAAAACGAATAAATGGAAACCTTCGGGTTGTACTAGCATCTTAAAATGGCTCTATAACTGTACGTGGATATCCCTATCTAAGGACCATTCAATTGATGTCGTGACACCACACATCGCAGTTGGTAAAGTCAAATGAGTCGTACATCTATTGCGGCTAATGACGTGTGGTGGTCTTTTGCAATTCTTCTATGACTAAATTAACACATCGTAAAGTTCCCATTTTAGTCGTCTGCACTGTAAAAAAAATGTGATAGTTTTCGGCATCCTGTGACAAAGCTACTTAATAGGTCACAGAAAATCCTAACCGGTCCAAGTTGCTCATAGGTAAGCCTCCACATCTGGCCGCACGAATATCTGCTTCTGTCTGCGCGAGACTGACGCTGCTTACATTGTGAGATAATGACTTTTTCTTCGAGGGAATTTAATTTGTACTTCATTTATTTTGATGAATGGACTAGTTATTTATCCTGAAGTTATAGGTTATAGTGGTTAGGCCAATGCATCAGAAATAAAACAGTTTTTTAAAATTTTTTTCTTACACGTCATCACATCTACTGTGCGGACTCCAGCACTTCTTGTATTCCTTTTGTTTGTTTTTGTTTTCCTTGCATTCATCGTCCACAATGGTCCTAAAACATTTCGAGTGTTGTTTCGGCTGCTGCTTCAGAATTTCATCTTCTTTATAAATCTCGTAGAGTGCTGGTCAAGTCCATTCTCTTTACAATCTTCAAGACAGCTAGGCTAACGCGTTCACACGTGGATTGGGAGAGAGTGTTGAGGATGGCGTTCAACTAGCGCCTGTGCTTCCTTATCAGCAGTATCACTAACCACTGTGCCACTCTCCCAGTATAGCAGTTGCCCGTGCAAAATAGGTCTTCGATTCAGTTCCTAGCACCAAATAATAATCACTAGCTCAAAGTAGAGTGCTCGACTTCGCAGGAATTTGCCACGCGAGACTTTTTTGACGCTGCCACAAAGCAATGTTCCAAACTTCGGTAACTAAACCACTAAAAATGGTGGCAATGCAGCAATATGCCAATATCGAAACAGTACAAGCGGTAATATGGTAACAAGGTCAATAAGTGAGGGTTAGACAATACATAAGAGGATACTTCAAAGTGAGCGAGTAGCTTTGCCGTAGACTGGTGGCACAATGCGATGTGCATGCGTGGATTGGAACAATGGAGCAGTAACGGTAGGTATATGGGGATAGCATACTAGACATAGAACATAGCAGTAGTGGTGTAAAAGGTCGGCCCATCAGAGGACTCATGTGGAACTGAAATAACCCTGTCTTATAATGACATATGGTGAGGTTAACACATTAGAAAGCACGTGTTTCTAGGAATGAGATGGGAACATTTGCATGCAGTGCGATTGCTATGCGATATGAAGGAAGATGAATGTAGTTGATAGTTGACATAATTACTATAGGAACATGTAGTAGTAAAAGGAACTCTTATGGGAACAGTTTTTATAACGGCGCAGTTACTCCTTTCTTATATCAGTGCCATAGTTTAATGGCATCTCCTCAGCCACAAAAAATCCTTTGTAAAACTGATCTTTGCAGAGTCCAACGAATACGCGTTTGATCGTAGTATGGATGTGAAGTCGGAATCCATCCAAAGCCCCTTTATCTATGACACATCCAGCCAGTATCCCCCAACACAGCCGATTGAAACCTCAACATTCAAACACTTCAGCTTCGGAAATGCCGATCCAGGTTAGTAACGGAATTTACTAAGGACAAATTTGCATTTTTGAGCCAGGAAAAGGCGCCACTTTCGAGCCATCCTTTCCGCTTTACTTTTAAAATAGAGACTACCTTATTTTAGTAGATACGGCCAGTCTTTGAGGAAGACCACAGGTAACAATGTTTACATTTCTTTCCGCCTTATTGCTACCTACTACTTGCTCAGAACATGTCTAAGAAATTTTTTTTAAAGAAATTGACGCTAACACTATGCAAGTCTTAATACCGTTGGATTATACCTGGAGTCCAGACATGTCTATTTCAAAACTTCGGCGAGGTGACTCAAGTTTCCACAAAAAGTCAGCTACACAACTACTCAGAAGGTTTGACGAATTCAAGAACATTGTTGAGCGAAACCAAAAGGCGAAGCTGTTTACAACTATACGCAAAAGGTTTTGTAGTTGCTAGTCGAAAATAGGCCTTCGAGTCAGTTCTCGGCACCGAGTAATCACTAGCTTTTAGCAGAATGCTCGACTTCGTGAATAAATGCCACGCGGGACTTTTCGTAGTATTCACAAGGCAATACTTCAAACTTGGGTAATTAAACCTTTATATACATAAATGCAACAATAATAACATAATAGTAACTATAGAGAAGTAGTGGTAG
>UYYA01004850.1:26957-58673 GCA_900624975.1 Angiostrongylus costaricensis | reverse complement strand
AAACATCCGAAATTTAACATCAACTTCATTATTGGGCTCTTGCTGTCTAAAGAACGTTGGGGGAAAGGGTGCTATTGGTAGGGCCCCCACTTGATGTTGTTCGCACCTATTTAGCGCTTCATCTCTAGCTTTTTCGCGGAGTCTATCTTGAAGTTCATGTAAACCACATGCGACCCTACGCAAGGTTATCTTAGAAATGGGTTCAGATGGTGAGAAACTCGGCCCCAATACGTAGACGATCCAGAAACGTCTGGGTATTTAGTACAAGTCGAATTGCGAATACGTTTTCAACGTTTCAAAACGCTTTCCGGCTAAGGTTTCGGCACGATCATCTTTCTCTGAGCCGCAAACATCCGTATGGACTGCCCAAAGCCGTTTATTCTGAGAGTCTGAGGCTTCAAACCCGCGTCGAATCAGATATTCTGCAGGAGCGACATGTAATCGGGTCTCTGCCGGAAGTAGTTTTTGGTTTGAGCGGTGTTCCACTCCATTACATAGTTAAGTGTGCCGAAAATTCCGTCTTTCATTGCCTTAGAGAATTTGTAGAGAAGACGACTCTGGTATGGTATCACTGTGACGGTGGCAAAGATACAGTTTTATTTATTATTTTCGGCTCCTTATGAGAAACAATTTTACAACACATGCAAAAAATTCACTTGACTTTGCTTCCACTCAACTTATGTATGAGAACAATCAATCAAAATAATTACTTATGCGCCTGATCGGTCCATGTTCGTGTTCTCTGGTCATGTTGTTCCTTCGAACTGTGTGAAAGAGTGAATCTGAAATGAACTGCATCGAGAAAATCGTCAATTCGTCGTTTTCTCTCTCAGCAATCGCGAGGATGTTAAACATCATACGCTTACTTCCATACAATAACAAACATACAACACAATCGTAGCTGACGTTTCGGCAGAATCGCCTTCTTCAGAGTCTAGAAGGGTACACTAAGGTGCAACTTACTAGGTCAAACGCTTCAATAGCACAAACAGAAAGATGAAAATCTCCACGATAATTACAAGATCTACGGCTTCTTGAAAAAGTCTTGAGTCCGCGTACTTGGGGGCATGACAATACCTGAGAGTGAGCGCTTAGTATTAGAATTGGGCCCAAGCTTTTCACCATCACAGCCGATTTCTAAAACAACCTTGCGTGGGATAGCATGCAACCTTTATGAGCTTCAAGATCGACACCGCTACCAGGATAAACAACGAATCTCAAAAAGAGCTGAAAATCAAGAGACCGCTATGTCCTTTCTCTTGACCGTTTTTCAGACCGCAGGACCCTAACGACGGAATTGACATTGAATTCGGCACGTTTTCGGACGGCGTTCTCAAGACCCTTAATCACTACTTCTATACAAAGTTTATCTCTAACCTTACAACCGCACAAAAATGTGGCATGCGAGAAATTAGAGAATTAATAAACTCGAAAACAATAAGATTGTCTGTTAGTAATAACGGAAAAGAGCTCGTAGTTATTCCTCGCCAGTTGGATGTTGAGATAGCAGAGGAACATCTTAGTGATGCTACTCTCTATCGCCCAACCTCTAAAAACGAATATAAAAGTCAATACCGAAAACTAAACAATCAATGGGTCAGCGTGGCAGAGGCTGCGGGTTTAAAATCATTGGTTATTTGGCACTTTAAAATCAATAAACCAACATGTTCCGTCTCATACCTACTTATCAAAAGACATAAGTTGGTATCAACTGATAATGCTGCGTCAACCGATCCACCATCATTCAAGGTTGGACCGATCATCAGCTGTGTAGACGGGCCAACGGGTAGAATTAACTGGTTGTTAAGCCTAATACTTACCCGGTTGCTTAACCACATTCCAGCCCACCTCACAAACACCCAAATGTTCCTAGAACGTCTACTGGTGTCGTTCGACGTTACCGCGCTCTATACCAACGTATCGAATGACTACGCAATGGAAGTCATCCACGAACTTCTTATTGAACATGAAAGAACAATAAACATGCACGGCTAGTTCATCCAGCAGCTTATGGCTCTCTTAAAGGAGTGCCTAAACTGCTCGATCTTTAGATGGTCTGGGAAATATTCCGCGCAAAAAAGGGGATTGGCGATGGGACAGTGACTGGCACCAAGCCTTGCCATTGTGTTTATGTCTGAGATAGAAACTCCTGTTCTCGATCTCCAGCCACTACTCTACTGCAGATATATAGATGATTGTTTTGTCGTCTTCTCTACACAAGAGGAGATGGGCAAATGCTTTGAATTATTGAACGAGCAGTCGGTGTACATCAAGTTCACCTGGAAGAAACCGAAAGCCGACTGGCTCCCGTTTCTAAACGTTTAAATTAACTTATCAAGCAAATATGACAAAGTGGTACCGAAAACCAAGTAACAAAAACATCTTGGTTCATTCCCTTTTTTCGCACCCTTCACACACAAAGAGGGCGCTATACTACCGAACACTCTTCGTCGTCAGTTAGTTCGTAACAGCCTATACGACCGCCAATGTGAAACACAGAATTGCGTAATCTGCCCTTATGGCAGGGACAGTGACTGCATAAGTTCAGGTACGATATACCTGATCTCTTGTGGTACTTGCGGAGGCGAATATATTGGCGAAACATAGTTGGCAAATGAAAATTAAAACAAGGCACGCCACTAGGGACGCATAGGATACAAAACCACAGTGGAGACGATTTTGATACAAAAGTCGCTATCTTCGCACAGGATCCTAAAACACCAACGGGCAAACTGCTTGAAGCTTTTTGGATAAATGCCAAAAATCCTACAATGAATAGCAGGGAGGAATGCCCCGAGATCACGCGTGATCTCGCCCCGTACCTTCGTATCGAATCGTTGATGTGGGGAGGTGCAGTAGTGACCCATATGCGACGCTGATCAGCGGCTCTTAGTAAATTCTAAATTAATCGCTGTACCCTTCCAGGCTCTGAAGAAGGCGATTCTCGCGAAACGTCAGCTGCGATTGTGTCGTATGCGTGTTGTTGTATGGAAGTAAACATATGCTGTTCAACAACCTCGCGACTGCGGAGAGAGAAAACGACGAATTCACAATCCAATGCCGAGGTTAATAGGAAGCCGATCCCAGTTCAAGGAATCATCGATGGTACTATTAGCTCCATCACGACGCTTATTTTATTTCTCGTCCATTAGCTCATAATAGTCTCGAGATTTATTATAAACACGAAATGCCGTTGTGGGCACTTAGTTTTTTGCTTTTATTTCGAGACCGTGTTAATACCTGTTTGTTTCTACGTGTTTGTATCTGTTTACACAATGTAGGTTAAGAAGTTAGTACGAATCATCAGCTTTACGTCACTAAAAAAGGTTCAGGCACCGAGTTAAAAAGCATAAAAAGTTTCCGCATTATTTTAGACCTCGACCTAAAGACATAAAGAAGAGTGAAAACATCGAACTGCATCCTAGAGCGAGATAGGCGAATCGAATCGAACTCTTCAATAGCCAAACCCTCCTTCACTCATACGAAATGAAGGACGATGGATATGCCGCACCACCTCTTCTCCCTTCTAAAATCCGACATGTTATTTCATCGGTAAAAAATCGAGCAGCACCAGGTGCTGACAGCATAAGATCTGAGCACCTGACGAACCTTCTGCTAGCCTTCGTAAAGACACCGGCTCGGCTGTACACACGTTACGTGCCTGAATGCAGGTACCTAGTAAGTGGAAGACCAGCAAAACCGTGTTATTGTTCAAGAAGGGCGACCTACACGACATCGGCAACTATCGCCCAATGTGCTTGCTGTCTGACGTCTTCAAACTTTCCACTCGAGTCATTCTAAACAGGATTGGCAGAACACTGGACGAAGGACAGCCATGTGAGCAAGCAGGGTTTCGAAAAGGATTTAGTACGATGGACCACAACCACAAGGTAGCACGGCTCATTGAAGTATCTCGAGAGTGCAAAAGACCGCTCTGTTGTACTTTCATCGATTTAAAGAGACATTGGCTCAAATGAGATAGAAGTAGTCATGGAAGCTCTTGATACTCAGGGAGTCCCTACTTAGTATATAAAGAATCTTCGTGGGTTGTATAAAAATGTCACAACTAAGATGTCGCCATTCTACAACGATGTTTACATCGACGCCAAAAGAGAGGCTACCGCCACACTCGAGAACGTCATGCGAACATTGGAATGGGACAACAAGGGAGTGAAAATCGATGGTCGGCAGTTACATCATCTTCGCTTTGCTGATGCCATCCTTCTTATAATATTAAATATTAGCCAAACAGAACGAATGCTTCCCGCCTTCGATAATGCCGGTGGAAGGATTGGTCTTCGACTAAACCTTACAAAAACGTTGGTTATGAAGAACGGATTGATTTCACATGCCCCATTGACGTTCAATGGAACGGATCTCTCCTAGTGTTCCAGTTATGTTTATCTAAGTCGGTAAATCAGCACGATGGTCGACTTAGCCACAGAGTTGAGCAGAAGGAAACGCGCGGCTTGGCGAGCCTTCAAGAGCATCAAGGGCAAAACTTCTATAATGCTGAGATAATTTCCAAACTCCGGACCGCAGGTGTCTGCGGTGGGGAACGAACGCGCTATTGTCCTTTCCGGGGAGTAACGCGTTCACCACCACACCATGCGGGTCCTTCGTTTCGCCTGTCTCTCAGCTAGTTCTATCGATCCTTCGCCAACAGCAATCACCTGTCAACGGGATTGACCTGGGGAGCCCAAATCGGCATTGGACCCAGTTAATGCAAGGTTCCTACTCAGTTGAAGATCAGCAGGACCATGTTATTGTTCAAGAAGGGTGACCTACACGATATCGGCAGCTATCGCCCAATCTGCTTGCTGTCTGTCGTCTTCAAACTTTCCACTCGAGTCATCCTAAACAGAATTGACAGAACACTGGACGAAGGACAGCCATGTAAGCAAACAGGGTTTCGAAGAGGATTTAGTACGATGGACCACAACCACACAGTAGAACGGCTCATTGAAGTATCGCGAGAGTACAAGAGACCGCTCCGTCTCACTTTCATCGATTTACAAAAGACATTTGATTCAGTTGAGATAGCAGTCATGGAAGCCCTTGATAGTCAACGAGCCCTACTCAGTACATAAAGATACTTCGTGAGCTGTACAAAGATTTCACAATCAAGATATCACCATTCCACGACGATATTATCATTGACGTCGAAAGAGGAGTTAGGCAAGGCGATACCATCTTGCCAAAATTATTTACCGCCACCTTCAAGAACGTCATACGAACATTGAAATGGGATAATATGGAAGTGAAAATCGATGGTCGGCAGTTACACTATCTTGGCTTTGGTGATAACATCGTCCTTTTAACACCAAACATTTGCCAAGCGGAACGTATGCTTGACGAGTTCGATAGAGCTTGTGAAAAAATTGGTCATCGACCAAATCTCACAAAAACGATGTTCATGAGGAACGGATTGGTTTCGTATGCGCCATTCACGCTCATCGGAACGAATACCACGGAATGCTCCAGTTATATCTATCTAGGTTGGGAAATCAATATGACGAGCGACTTAGCTCCAGAGCTGAGCAGAAGTAAACGAGCGGCTTGGAGATCTTTCGAGAGCGTCGAGGGTGTAGTGAAGTGAACAAAGAACATCCGACTCCGTTCCCACCTTTTCGACTTGACGGTACTTCCAGCTCTAACGTATGCGTCAGAAACTTGGTCGCTGCGTAAGCGGGATGAAAGATCACTCAGCGTTATCGAATACACAGTCGAAAGGACGATGCTAGGAGTATCCCATTCCACACAAGCAAGAGATGGGATCCGAAAGTTCCAACCTGGACCAACGGTCGAAAATCAAATGTGCAGTGCGAATACAATCATTTTGATAGAAGTGGCTTGCTTTAAAAATGCAGAAGGAAAACTTAACTGTGAGTTACACATGACACCACCCAATTAGAGCTGGAAAAAGCTCTATAAAATATTAATCCTCACAATTAATAAACTCACGTAATTGCGATATGGCCTTATGTTTACTTCCTTGTCGTGCTTGAAGTAATTGTGGAACTTTGCAAGAATCTAAATATTCACATTCATTTATACGAACATAAGATATTATATATGTTTCAAATTGTTACATAATATATATTTATAAGGGCGCTTGTGGCGCAGTTGTTGGAGGGGTGACACACACGCGGAATCGATCCACGCGCCCATTGTCCGCCAAGCTTTCCATTCTTCCAGTGTCGGCAAACTGGTACCGGACTAGCCTGGGAGGACAGCAGCAGTGGCTCGATACATCGGTAGCCCACCGCGAGCCATTGTAAAGGCCAGATATGGATTCAATCACCTCTAACGATACTTAATGAAGTGGAATGCATGGCGCATCCCTCAGGGATTGATCAACGCCGAGACCTTTATCCTTTATCCTTTGTATATTTATAAAACAATGTTAATTTTTACAGAAGTTTATACCACCGACTTTCTATTAACGTAACCATTGGTCAATAATTTACTGTTTTCTTGATAAGCACACACGGGGTTGTTGCTTTAATCTTTATTCACTAAAAAGCTGGCGTTTCGGAGGACTTCGCCTTTTTCAGCACCCGAAAAGACGATGTTGATTGCAACCTAGTCAGCCGACCACACCCATAACTAACAGAAAAATCACAAAACCTAAATTCCACTCGGATTGGAGACAAAGTAGCCCTTCTCCACGGTTGGAGTATATTATGCAGTTTTGCGTTGGGCATTAACTGTCATATAGGTGGTTAGGAACTAGCTTGCTTCTGCGAGTTTTAGGTGGCATTCCAATCATTACTACCGAATTCTCTAGACCAGCGCTTTTCAGCCACTTTATAGTTGCCTTTATTTACTTGGAAATAGAGGGTATGTTTAACGAGACTTTACTCTCGCTTGGATTACCGCTTGAGGTATGGTTTTTGCTTTCCAGCTACCCCAAGGATCTACAGTTTCGTAGACATTCGAATGGCTATTTGTCGCCCCAACTTCATGGATTCTTCCTTTTCTTCTCTTCCTGTGCACACCTTGGCGGCTGTTCGAAACACTTTTTAGAAACGCCCTTTTGTGTGTGAACGGTGAGAGAAGAGGTAATGAACTAGTTAATTTTTATTACTTGACCAGTACCACTTCGCGGAGAAGCCGTTCTCGGATAGGACGCACATTACTTATCCACGTCAGCTCCACGGTTGGTCTACACATTAAACGCTCAGTGGAATAATCATAGACAGCGACAAATATGCGAAAAGCTATATTTTTTATATTTTGAGTTCCAACGTCGTATTTTAGTGATTTTTGTTCTATCTCATGATTTTTCTTCTAGGGTTATGGAGGTGTTTGGTTGACCAGATTAAAGTCGTCTTTATCTTTCCATGCGCTGAAGAAGGCGAACTCCGCTGGAACGTCAGTCTCTTTGTGAATAAAGAATAAGGTAACAACTTCGTGTATGCTCATCAATAAAACAGCGAATCATAATAGGATTTTCAAACTGCAGCATATAACCATAACTAAATTTTATTGTGACCCATCTATATCAAATATCTCCAGTGTTCACCTTAGAAAGTAGTGAATAGGCAAGTTAAGTTACCTTATCTTTCAGCATTTTTGAACGAGATAGGAAGTTGACGACTAGAACACCTAAAAACACCTTCATTTTAACAAAAATTTTCGATGTGGTGTTCCTTCATAAATATAACTAAGACTTTACGGATGTTTTGCATTTCATCAGATGGTCGAGCTCTAGTAACCTGACATAGAAGTATTCTTCTAATTGTCCTCAAACATACAGGTAATTAAGTGGGTGATACGGTATAAACGGTTCATAACTCCAGCGTTTGCTATTCGCTCATCCTCATTCGCATCCATTACATTAGATGAACGAACCTCGTTGGCCTAGCAATGTTGCCATATTTTTGATGGTCTCTTCGGAATGGAACACCTCGTCTGGACAAATGATGTCGGCTTCAAGCTGCAGATAACAAGCATCGAGTATGATCGCATCAAATTGTTGTCCTGAACAAATTACGAAGTTGTGGTGATCCTCAAAAATCAAACAACACCTATGATGTCTGTGGGTTTCCCAAAAGAGGAAAAAGCGATGTTCCTGCCAGAATAGTAATGACATATTGTTAACTTTTTTACATATTGCCTATTACAAGTTTTCACAGCAAGGTATTATGTGTGATACAACCACAATTCTTTCCCTTCTCATTTGTTCTCTTTTGCATGCTTTATCCTTTTTTGTAACCACAATGGTGCTGATATATTTGCAAAACTCCTGAGTGCTAGTGTTTGCGGTGGGGACCAAACGCGATACCACCGCTTACGGAGGCTAATGCGTTCACCACACCACCATGCATGTCCTTCGTTTCGCCTTTCTCTAAGCTAGTTTTCTGTCTACGAGTGCCATCAGCAATCACCCGCCAACGGGATTGATCTGGAGTGTTGAAAGGATAGCAGCGCGTTCGTTCCTCAACACGCATACCTGAGGCCCAAAGTTTTGTAAACATCTCAGCGCCATTGTGGTCGCAGTGACCATAACAGAAATCACAGCCCACTAGTAGTGTGTGAAGATGATATTCTTAAACTCTCTGTTTTTCTTCAACAACCAGACACGAGGTTGGTGACAAGTGATATTCTTAAACTGCCATTCATTTTTCCAAGTTCGTTTTGCTTCACCGGTATCAGCTCAATCTCCACTTTCCTATTATTTTATGTTTTTCTGTGATTTCACTTATAAAAATTGTTGTGCATAGTTTTCAACAAGAATAGAAAAAAAATGAGACGGGGAAATCTACGAACTTCATTTTATTAGTGATCAAATAAATACCTTCTTCAACAGATCGCCTCAGATATTGAACACCATCGTCAACTACGACTTGATAGCGGTCATCGGTCTCTAGAGAGAACCACTTCTTTGCCATATTGACGGTGGCTGGGCTTATCTCAACAGCGGTGATTCTCATCTGAATTCGATCCATCATTTTCTGGTTTTTAGGAAATGGAAATCTAATTGTTAGTACCAATTCGTTGGTTATAAGATAAATTGAGGAAGAAAAGAAGGAAGAAGGAAGAAGGAAACAGGAAATTCCCAAGCAGATGCAAATTCGAGTGAATCTTTGCATGGTTTCAAATTTTTAGAAGGAGTCCTCCAGTCGGGAATTGTCGAACTCGATTGTCAAATACTTTCAAAACAGTAATCGTAGTATGAAGTGCAATCAGATCTACATGTCAAAGTCACATTTACTTGCATGTGGTGCTACAGAAAGTGTTTACGATAAAACGAAACAAAAGGAAAAGTAGGAAGTGGCGGAGAAAATCAAATGAAGGACAAAATGAATAAACCAAACAATAAAAGGTAACGAAGAGGAGAAAAAATCGCTAGGTATGCAGTTTCGCTGGTCCACAATCACATCGATAACTTCGGAAGTTCTTTATAAGTTACCGATGAATTATAAGAAGGAATATTATCAAACCTTTGGAAAGTTTTGATGTAAATAGCCACTGACGAAGCCGCCGCCAAGTCCAAGAACGAGTACGTGAGTATTCGATGTATTTGTTCGGGAAATAGAGCCGCGTGCGAAAATCTCGTCTAAATTTCTGACTTCTAAGTCTTCGAAGACCAACAAGTTGCTAGGAGTGGCTTTGAACGGCGCTCCTATTTAAGAAAGGAAAAATGAATGAGAATCCATTTGAGCATAGGTCTACTACAATCGCTTGATTGTGCAGAACCTCTGTGGTAGTGAGTAAATACTTACTTACTTACTTACTTGCAGCTGCAGTTATTTTACAGATCACGATACGAGACTTGCAAGCGCTACCATACTCGAACAAGATCACCACCATGGACTACAATTGCGAGAGAAAGGAACAAATAGCATATGTTCTGAGGTCTGCACAGCTCGTGAAGTCGGACCGTCCAAGTATCCCAGTAAGTAAGTAGGTAAATAAGTTTCTGGATTTAAGGTTTGTACCGTATTCTTTTGCGACATACATATTTTTAATTCAAATATGTTTTGAATTCTACAGCAACGTCATAACTTACTAGCCATTGTTCTCGACGTTCCATAAGGCGCTATATCGAAGTCAATCTTCCATTTACTCGTGTCCAGTGCACCCCTCACAAGTTCTAAAGCTCTGCTATGTCTTGTTTCATTCAGAATAATAATAAGAAGTGTTTCAGTATTCGAAATTCGATAAAGACACATGATTTTCATATTGTGGCACCTACACAGACGTACTTTGTGGAGATTTCAAGTACGCGAACGTCATTAACAAATGTTCTTTCATTGCCACTCGTAGAACTCTTCGCCTGAAACATCTAGATCTGATTTTTGTTCCCAAGAACGCTCTGAAAGCGACTAATGGATATCTATGAGCGTGTGAATGATTCAGTGTTTCATCTTAGCCAATGATCACTTGAATCATTCTTCAAAAGTGGTTTGCTACTGTTATGCGAGTTTAATGCTATATGTTTCTATATCATAGTTTTACGGTAATTATACCTTGAACAGATCTTGTCGAAGCTGCGTTAATTCCAACTTTTCTTGTCACAGTTCCGCAAGTCTTTGGAATATTTTCAAACAAGTATTATCTAACTTCCTTCCAACGCTTTCTCGCCTCATCGTGGCTGGGAGGTGTTTCTAGTTGAAGAGGTGCGATGTAGAGACGGGGGATACGTCTCCATGGCTGGGTCTCCCTAGCTGAGAAAGAGTCCGATGTTTCCATCAGAAACCTTGCTAAAAGTAAACCAATACCAGGATCCACCGCCGTCCTGCTATTAAGGTCGTACATTGGCAAGCCTCCGTGATAGACAAAGGCTGCGACTGCCTGTCGTGGTGACGACCTGGGGCAGACTTTGGCCAGGCTGTCCTCAGGATTCCAGTGAACCACGTTGGCTTAACCAGCAAATCTCCGAAAAGTGGAGATTATGTTAGAGCCAGCACAACCAGTGAGGACGAGCCATTCAATTATCAAGTATCAAGTATTATCTGATTTAATCCATTTCTTACTGCCTTGTCGTGGGAGAGTGGTATTCCTAGAAATTAAAGTGCAATGGTGACTAGGAGGTTCATCCCTCAGAAGGCTCCCCCAAGCCGTGAAAGAGTCTAGCATCACTATCTAGAAGCCCATATTAGAGTTTAAACCAACATCTGGAATTACAACTACATCATATTCGTAAGGTGGCGGCTTCTTAACAACAGTGTAAAGTTGTAGCATAGCGATCTCGAGATATTTCAGAAAAAGAGAGTCTTGCCTGCTAACAAATTAACGGTAGAAATTGTGACGAGTTAGCTCTCCTCACCTTGAAGAGGAGTGCTTCAAGTGCTCAAATAGACATTATTTAGCATGTAGTAGACGATATGAACTGATTTCAACTCGCGCGTGGTCTTCAACTTTTGCATAAATACATCTCAGCACAAAATCACAGAGAACATCATTATTTTAAAATATCATTCATTAAAATCTATATTTCTTTGCTAAATATGTACAATCCTTATACACAACTTGAATTCTTTATTTGTTGCCTAAGACAATTTTTCGCGGCAGTGTATCATGTGAAATAAAACGAAAATGACGCTGAGATATTTGCGAAACCACGGACCGCAGGTGTCTATGGTGGGAACGAACGCCCTATTGTCCTTTCCGGGGAGTAACGCGTTCACCACCACAGCATGCGGGCCCTTTGTTTCACCTGTCTCTCAGCTATTTCTATCATAGACACCTGCGGTCCAGAGTTTTGCAAATTTCTCAGCAACGTTGTGGTTGTATTTCGCTTAGTACCCTGCCGCGAAATTATAGTAGGCAGAAAATAAAAAAGATATAACATTTCGTTTTCTTTTATAAATTCTGTAAAATTTTGGTTGAGTCGATTCTCTCGTTGCAATATTGGCGATAGCTGAGCTAACGGGTTCTCACATGGGTTGAAATAGAGCATTAGGAAGAATGTGAAACCAGCAGTTTGCTTTTTAATGACCACTTCATCAATAACCACTACGCTAACCCCTTTCCCTTTGTTCTGCTGTTTTATGATTATTATTATTAATATAATTTTGTCCTTCCTTTATAGTTTACGGTTCTATCTATAATTATCTTAGCTTTCCTCACCTCCCGCTGAAGTATGTGACTTTGTCTCTAATTTGTACGCATTGTTGGTCCTCAAAACACATTTCGTCTCTGGAAATAAATCAGCTTATGTTCGGTTTCGAATCATTGAACCTAACTGTTTCAACGATATACTACACGAGCAGAACAACGATCATGTTCAATGTATACCACATTTTAACATATTTTTTCATACAAGCCGGAACATGAGTCAGATACGACTCATTTTTTTCGGCTATTTATTTAGCCGCGCAATTATTGCTTGTTTCGGACATCAAAAGACTATACTTTAAATATAAAAATTTATGAAAAAATTAATTAGCACTTTCTCTCAGTTGCAATCGCTACCATTTACTATAGTAATATAATTTACCCTCCCAACAATTTACCGCCTGCCTCATCGTGGCTGGGAGGTGTTCCTGAGTGCCGAACTGCGATGTATAGCGGAGGGATTCGTGCCCACGGCAGAGTCTCCAAAGCTGAGAAGGAGTCCGGCGTTTCCATCAGGAAGCCTGGCTAAAAGTAAACAAATACCAGGATCCACCACCATCCTCGTATCAAGGTCACATGGTGGCAAACCTTCCTCTGATCCATAAGGCTTGCGACTGCCTGTGGTGGTGAAGACCTGGAGCACACTTTGGCTAGGCTGAGCATGGGATTCCAGGGAGCCACAATGGCTTAACCAGCAAATCTCCGAAAAGTGGAGATTGTACTGAGCGGGCCCGCACAACCAGTGAAGACAGGCCATTCAAGTATCAAGTATGTAAGATATAATTTAAAGTATACAATTTTTGCAAGGACCTAAATAAAACTACTAGCATTACAATTCTGTAACCCTTCGCTTTGCAAATTTTACACTGAAGCATGCAATCTATAACTTCTTTGATTACGATGTTCCAGATAAATGTAGTCGTCGTGCCAACTTCTTTTCGTTCTTCCCTGGTTGGCATGTATTCCAGCAGATCTCGATGTCAAAGATATAGTTTTTTTTGTTTTCTTCGACATGGGCCATCTTTATATATAACTGCGCAAGTCCTAGCACTTCTCTCTTTTGATTCGCTTCCTCGCAACCGTCATTCACGAAGGTTTTTGAAGTCTTCACGCGTGAGTGTTGGTTGCTGCTTAAGGATTGTTGTCTTCTTTATGAATTTCATTCAATTCTAGTCGAGTGTATTACCCCTCAACCCCTCGAATTGCTGTGTTGGAGCGTGATTTCAGTAGGTTGAGCCTGAACAACTTCGGTACCAATTTCTCGACCCAGGAGGTAAAAGGCCCGGTGGGCCCTGGGAGGATAGAACCAAAACCGTGCTCATGATAAACGGGATCACTAGCACTGTGTCACCCGCCTCTTTACAGAATTAATACAATTTCTTATAGTAACCAACAGGACGCCGCCGTTTCTCTAACTTTTGGTCGCCATCTTTGAGGAAATGGTTTTTAGAGATTTGTACTCCGTCCATATGAATCAAACCGAAGTAGACTTAAGCCTTGATTATGCGTATCTGCCATTTCTGTACATTACTGCCGAAATGATACTCGCCCTTTAAAGAAGAGGAGAGACTTGGCAATAGACACACTTCTGCCAGTTGGATAAACTCTAATGCAGTTTCTGTCAATGAGTTCGGCCAGAGGAGTAATCTTTCATAGGCCATCTCCTTCAACAGTTCCTGTGTTATCCGCTAAATTGCAGCGAATGAATGGTATTTCAAACTTCTCTCATGACAGAGCGGGAGTGGAAACACATTGTTAAGAGGACATCTTGTGTCCCTGCATCGAAACACTGGGTACCTTCTTTATCAGCAACAGTCACTATGGTACGTCAAAATTTAGGAGGGAATCTTAGAACTCAGTTGGACGAGAAGAGTTTTAGCGTCGAAAGAACAATATGCGAAGAACTTTTTTCTAATTTATTAAATAAGTGCAGAGAATAGCTTCCACGGACCAGATCTGGTACTGAATTTGCGTCGGCCAAGCAACTGATTAAATATGAAAACTGCCAATAAGAACTCCGTACGGCAGTGCCAACAACCTGTTTGAAAACTAGTTTAAATCCACACACGCAGTCCAAAAATGTTAAAAAACATCAAACACGTAGCTGTAAGCGAGGCAACCTTTAAATCATGTGTTTACGCACAGAAGCCTGTTATAGCCGTAGGTGGACGCTAAAAGTGACATAAATTCCTTTTCGCTGTAACTGGCGTCTCTTTCTAGTGCTTCAGCATCAAGTTCAGGTGCACCGCTGAAGATGATGACGAGGAATAATGCCTGAAATGAAAAGTTTTTTTTCTTCATAGCTTGTCTGCAAATAACTTCATTGTGGTGAGATAAGGCACTTAAATCTTGGTGTAAGAAGTGCGAAATTCCATATTCACCTTGACAGTTTTGTCCAGATGAAAGCATATTGGTACAAGCCAGCTCACTCTAAGGCCTATACGAATGTGTGCCCAAGCGCGGCCCCAACGCAATGGAAGTTCCATTCTATGGACAGTTCTTTAACACAAAAGACCGACTTTCTATAAACCTCGGCATAGATGGTTGATACATTTGTATGATCTTATAAATTGATCAGCTAAAGAAGATCAGTTTATAAGATCATATAAATAAAGACTTCTTTAACCATTGTGGTTCCCTTGATTCTGGAGTAAGCCTGGCTAAAGCCTCTCTCAGTTCGTCATTACCTCAGACGATCGACGGCCCTTATGAGGACGATTGGCCACCACGCGACTAGTTTGTTAGCAGGACAGTGGTGATTATTGGTATTGCTTTACTCTTATCTAGGCTTCTGGATGAAAGCATGAGACTCCTTCTTAGCTTGGGAGACCATGCTATGCAGATGAGTCCCTGCTTTACATCGCAACCCCACTCGTAGGAACGCTTCCCATCTGTAATTAAGCGGTAAATCTCTGGAAAGGTTGTTCAAAATCCGAGTTTGCGAAAAAATCGGATTGATTTCAAATTTTTCGACGAAATTCACTGAGGCAATAAAGCCCCGAATCAAGTAGCAGTGCATTCAGAGATATTATGGCGTTCTACTGAGCAGGATGTTAAACGACTTTTGGGCTTTAAAAAAACAGAAAATGCTTCATGGAGAATCAGAAGGCTTATGGCTCATTTGAGAGTATTAGAGATTCTAATGCTCTGGTTCATTTGGTGAAGTTCAGTATAAGTCAAGAGCAGTTTGTTCAAGCTTAGAAGATTAGAATACTTTCTGCAGTATGTGACTCATTTAAGACCTATGCTACTATCTCAACTAATTTTAGCAGCTGTTGCAGTTATGTGCTGTTTTGTTGAACTTTTTCCAGTTAGTGTCCAGTATCCTCCCAAAGGTTTGCCGCCTCATTGTGGCTGGGAGATGTTCGTGGGTGTCGGACTGCGATGTACAGCGGGGATTGCCTCCCCGGCAGGCTCTTCCAAACTGAGAAGGAGTCCAGCGTTTCCATCAGGAAGCCTAGCTAAGAGTAAACCAATACCAGGATCCATCACCGTCCTCGTATCAAATTCATATGATGGAAAATCTCCCTCTGATCCACAAGGGCTGCGACTGCCTGTGGTGGTGAAGACCTGGGGCAGACTTTAGCCAGGCTGACCTCGTGAGCCTTAACCAGCAAATCTCCGAAAAGTGGTGATTATGCTGGAGCTCGCACAACCAGTGAGGACGGGCCATTCAAGTACCAACTTAGTGAGTGCCCCGTATTGATGGTCTTTATGAATCCCCAGAGTTCATTTTATCTACTATTTATGCGACACTTCCTCATATGGTAAGCGGATTTTAAAAAATCTTCCATTCGGTTTGTTGCCTTGAATCCATGAAAGTTTGGGATTTACGTTGGATTCAGCAGCTATCTGAGGATTTCTTTTGCGCTCATTGATGGCGTTGAATGCTGGTCGAAGCGAATGTTCCTGCAAATCCGAAAGAGTCTGCCAAAGTGTTCTCAGACCTTGAACATCCGTACTAATTCGCCGATTTCGAATCGATGTTCGGTTTGTTTGTCCAAGAATGGGTTCGAACCAGCCAACATGTGTTGCACGGCCTCGATGTGCTTTCCGCAACCTGGTGCCCAGAGATCTCTCTTATATTCTCAGTTAACTGAGAAGCACCCGATGTAGTGGCATCTGAAAATTATGTCCTCTGTTGTATCTTGGCTCTCGTTAAATGTACCAAAGCTTCCACCGCACAGGCAGGCCGAACTGCTTAGAGAATCCTTTCTCAGCTTTGTCAAGCGGTAGAAAATAAATTGAGACTTTATTTGAGCTACCTTAAATCACCCGACGTACGACAGGAGAACAAGTGAATAAGTGCTGAGTGCTTATTAACATTAATATTTCAAAACCCTTTTTTATTACCCTAACCCTTTTAAACCCTTTTTTATTGTTTACTGTTCAAGCAAGAGTAAGATACTCGCAAATTTTGAAATGAAATGTACGAACTGCTATGACGCTTTTGAATTTGGTCAACGCACGTGTCACCCAAGCCGATAAGAATGTCGATGTATTCAGACGAGAAATAAATTAGTGCTGGAACTCTAAAGGAATCGCTGACATAGTAGCGGGGCATGAGGACCGCTAGACTGCATAATGAAGACGCATGGATCGCGTTCTTAAAAACAAAAAGTTGTTTCTAATGAATTATCCCTTCAGAGTGCAGTAACCTTTTAGTGGATTCGATCACTGCGTCTATAAGATACTCCGATCCAGCCACAAACTGGAAAAGAACTGTAAATGCTGGAAAGGACTTGTTTAGTTTGACATTTTAAAGAGTTCTCGTAGTGATCCGGTTAATTGTTGTGACAGAGAGTAAAAAAAATTAATGGTTCGGATAAATGAGAATGCCAGTTAATAATGGATAGCGAACACATATAACTTTTACTAGTGAGGCGCCACTATGGTAATAAGTAGAGCCTACTTACAGTTTAGTTCGTTAAGCGACTATCGATTTGTCTATAAAGGAATACGAAACAAATCAGAGAAAGGGGAGGGTTGGACAGCTCTTGATCTGTTATTTTCCAAATGCTTAATCTCGTTATGAACGCGCAAAGAGTTCTTAGAGACTACTGCAGAAAAAGATTTTGCAGCTTAAATTTCTCAAAGTTTCCACTTTTCACATGCACCCTTTCACAACAAAGCGCATCGATTTCGATATGCACACTGTAATACGTTTTGGACCGTACATCATGAATTCAATGCGCATTTCAATCGCACTCCGATGAAACGCGATCCAACGAGTCCTACACTAAGCCAACGTGCCGCGGTTATGAAAGGGTCAACGGAAGATGGGTAGCGCAATGGCAGCAAAGCCGTTCATTACGAGCACTGTACTTGTTCGACCTGCTCAGGCCCCAGTAAGCTTTTCATTCCTCTGAAGATAGAAAATTGGCACCAGCCTTAGTTCAGCTCACTCCTCCAATACACGCTGGAACGCTCTCGCACAGCGATCTTGGGGCTTGAGAAAGAAGCAATTCGACCAACACACAGCGACATTCGTAAAGAAGAAGATAGTCCTCAAGCAGCAGCCGAACCCACACGCGAAAATTTCGAACACCTTCATGGATGATGAATGCGGAGTGATTCGAATGCAAAAAGTGTAGGGTCCGTACCCGTATATGTGCAGCTGTAGTGTGAAAAAAAAATAGAAAAATAAAAAACTTTTAAAATGATGTTTTCCATGTAACTTTATGAATAAAAATAATAGCAATCGCGAGGTTTTTTAAACAGCATACATTTACTTCCATAAAAACACAATACAATACAACGCTAGCTGACGTTTCGGCAGTATCGCCTTCTTCAGAGCCTGGAAGGGTATGCTGATATACAATCTACTAGGCCAAACGCTTCAATAACACTTACACAAAGACGAAAGACTCTTTGGTAATTACACGATCAACAACTTCTCGAAAAACCCACCGCTTTTTCGTCACTTCCAATGAGGAAGTTTAGACGACTCAACGTCGTCGTCAACCACATGCGACTATAATCAGCTGTTCTAAACTTCCTCATTGGAAGTCACGAAAAAGCGGCTCTGAAGAAGGCGATACTGCCGAAAGTCAGCTAGCGTTGTATTGTATTGCGTTTTTATGGAAGTAAATGTATGCTGTTTAAAAACCTCGCGATTGCTGAACAAGAAAACGACACATTCATATTCCAATGCCGAGGTTAAGAGAAAGTCGATCCTGGGAAAAATAATAGCTTATACAAAAATGCGTGCAGCGTAGTGACTTCAAGTGCCCTGAAATAAACGGAACACGTTATCCTTGATCCGGCGCCTGGGCTCACCAAGCCTTTCATCTCATTTCAAGGTCGCCAAATTGATATCAAATTTATCTCGGATGACGGCATAGCACCACAGACTTGACGCATTACTAGACCACTGTAGGTCACTGTATAGGAATGCTGTATATGAGATAAATGAACCTGGATGAAATTATAAGTATCTACTGAAATGGTCACGAATAACGTCATGTGGAGTTTTATTCGGTCTAAACGTATTACTGATTTGGTGGACTTGTTCGTTAATTCTAGTAAGAGTCAGTGCATAAAACAAAGAAAAGCATTGCCGTTAAAAAGAATTACAGTAATTTGTCAGCTCTTCTCTTATGATACCGACATTTGAGAAAAGCTGGACGTTTCACGAAGCGAGAAAAAAGATTCGCATGCCATTTCTGGTTTTCGATCGGCCAGGTGAAAATCTTTTCATCTTCCCCCCTTTAATACTATTCACAGTCAGTGGATAAATAGAAAGATCGCAGGACCGTGTCGGACTGACGCAAGTCTCTGAAACTATCAGATTACGCATACTACCTTTCTACCAACAGTTGTGATAATATTGCTTTACATGAATTACCTCTATTACTTAGCAAAACATTCTATTGCCTTAGTTATATTATTTTATTTTTGACAAAAAGCGTAGTCTTGACCTTTTCACTTACTGCCTATTCTTTTTAATGGTAGGATAGGTTGCGAAATATAACTTTCATAATGCTGAGACATTTGCAAAACTCCGGTGTCTGCGATGGGGAACGAACGCGCTATTTTCCTTTCCGGGGAGTAGCGCGTTCACCAACACACCATGGTGGTCCTTCGTTTCGCCTGTCTCTCAGCTAGTTCTATCGATCACAGCCATCAGCAATGCGGAGTTCTTGTGCAGAAGAATGGCTGTTGTACGCACAGATCAATCCCGTTGACGGGTGATTGCTGATGGCTGTGATCGATAGAACTAGCTGAGAGACAGGCGAAACGAAGGACCACCATGGTGTGTTGGTGAACGCGCTACTCCCCGGAAAGGACAATAGCGCGTTCGTTCCCCACTGCAGACACCAGAGTTTTGCAAATGTCTCAGCATTATGAAAAAGCGTAGTATTCCTTCACTGATAGGCTAGCACGAGGTCTTCCTTTACCAACGTCGAGTTGATTTATGAATTAAAGAATACATGTTGATTAATCATAACGAGGCTGGAGGAAGGGCTCTGAAAAAGCTGTAGTGTTTGAGAAATTTGCTGCCAACCCACTAAATATTTGTTCGACATGCGGAGTTCTTGTGTAGAAGAATGGCTATTGTGCGCACAGCTGTCGGGACCTCAAATTTGAATAGTTCGACCTTTGTCTATGACAATAGCAATAAAAAATAACGATATGACGACGACAAAAGTGTAGACATACATAATATAAACAATCACGTGGTCAGTAAATAGGGATTACATAATTAATGTTTAATTCTTTGCATGACTGCTCTTTCACATCTACAGCATCATTCCCTGCACTTGCCCTCGTTTGGTTTCCTCGCATGGTAATCCACGTCGATCTCACAACTTTTTGCGTGTGGATTCCACTGCCTGCCGCGTGAGAATCTTTGTCTTCACTTTGAATGTTGTTGAATGATGGTCAATTCGATCCTCTTTCGGATCCTGACATAGCCGGGCTCTAGCGTTCTTTCGAGGCTGACGTAAAGAGCAAGAAGGGTGGTGGTAACGATGGTAAAACATCTTCTGCAATAGTGCCTAAGTATGAGGAAAGAACAGTGGTGTTATACACTGTTATCTGAGAATAAAACGTTCGAACGAAAGTGTGACAGTTTGCTGTTGCGAATCCACAAATCAATGGTAGACCTTATGTACGGTTTGCTAACGAGTGGAGAGTATGGCACTTGCGAAACTTTACATCGCCTAGAATGACAAAATACGTATAAAGTGCAACGATAAAGATTAAGAGGTTACAGGGATACTACACAGATGGGTGGAGTGTTTTCATCCTGGACAGGAATGAGAAAGTGCAAGCACATTATGAAACCTACACGTAGCGATCGAGTATGACTTGTGGTAGTAGCCAGTTTCGTGATACAAAGGATAGAAATAATGTTCGCGCAACAGTGCACAATTGGTTGACTTTGCTGACAGTTCTGATAAAGAACAAGTCTATGCGGGGTTCTGTTTCTTCTAGGCGAGCGTATCATATTCTTCTCGTGGGAAGAAAAGTGTAAAAATATCCAGAAATCTCAAAGTTCTTGTTTAGGTTTAGAAAGCAAGTGAGGAGCAAATCAATTCTTACTCGAGTCTTTTGTCAATATTATGTTAGTCGCTGATTCCAGTTGTCACTAATTGGATAGAATTGCACAATGAGGAAATATGGAATCATCGACAATGGAATAATTTTTTCCGAGTAAGTTACTATCCACGAAAAAGCGTTGAATGCGTTCATGTGTGCTCGCTGTTAGAGCTAAGAGTTTGTGTAGCTCTCACTTTTTAGCTTCCACGTTTTAATCCCTCAGGTACACACAATTCATGTAGGGTATTATGTCAAGGGCCATAAACCACTTCGGTTGGTTCCGTTCATGGTTCCATTGCGCAATGTTCACCGCGTTCACCTACTTTTTAAAAACTTTGCGATTCGAATTCACTCGAAAAGGTAGTGCCTTGCCTCACATAGTAGTTGTTGATTCTAGTTGACATAAAGGCGGGAAAGAAATTGTGGAAACTTTTTAATCGAAGATGCTTCATTTGAAATTAATCATCAACCTTAACATAAAACCTAGGAACGGTAGCACTGAAAGAATTTGTTCTGGAATTGAAACGCGTACACTCCCATTCTCTCTTTTGTTTTCTTTCTCTGAGTCTATTCATCTTCGTTTTTCCAACCAACCTTATTTGTTTTATAACCTAACCTTCACGAAGGCCTATTTCCTCAACGTGGTTGGGAGGTGTTCCTAGGTGTCTTGCTACGATGTAAAGCGATGTGTTCATCATGCGAACAGAGCTTCCCTAGATAATAATGAGTTCGACGTTTCCGCCTAGAAAAGGATAAACCAGCGTAAGGGATCGCCATTATCCTAGTATCAAACTAGCCGCACAGTGGCAAATTCTCCTTTGATCCATAAGGTCTGGTGACTTTGCCTACGCTGACCTCGAGATCTAGGAAACCATAATGGTTACACCAGCAAATCTTCGGCCTCAGTATTCCATACACTAGGCGCTTCCGTCTACGACGTCAGAGCAGTGAGACAACCGGTAAGAGTTAATCAAATCTCAGATTGCACAGGGCGTGATCGGAAACGGCCCATATGCGCTCCCACGAAACGCCATGTAGACTGCTTCATACTGTGCACCTATAACGCCAGAACAGTCCTTCAGACCCCCACCTTTACGCTCCTCCGTCAAAGGCGTTGGCTTTGTCGCACATCCATCTATTTCCTTCTGGTCACCTCATACGAAATCCTATCATTGGGCCTGGCCCTTCTTCCTCTCTAAGTTGGGCTGCAAGATGAGAGCGATAATCTACAACGAGAAGTCCTATGTACTCGTTGTTGGACACTTTAACGCCAGATTAGAAACGACCAACGAAAATGAATACAGTATAGGGAAATTAGGAGTAGAAGCTCAATGAAAATGGAAACCGTCTTGTAGGACTCCTGTCCGCACCATATCTCTTCCGTGGAAACTCATTTTTCGAAACGAAAGAAATTTGTCGATGGATATGCGAGTCTCCTAGCTGCCAACTCATGCGGGGATCAATCGTATTTTCACGAACAGAAATTAGCTCCTCTTTGATACTCAGTAGTACCCACATACTGTACTGGATTTGATCACCGCCTTCTGCTTGTCTGTTTCAAATGGTTTATCCAAACTCTATCTAATAACTTGTTGAGCTGCTATTTCCTATGCATTTTCGTCTAGAACCAGTACTTTGCATGCATAGGAATGATCTATGTAAGGAAATATATATAACCCTCTATATTCTTGTTGAGCAATTATAGCCCTTTCTCTACCTACATCGATGCTAGTTTTTCGATGACTGACGATTATTTTTGGGTCATTCAAGTATTTGGTGAGTTGAGATTTTCGCAAGTATCGAGAACATATAGCTACTATAATGCTGAGATATTTGCAAAACTACGGACCGCAGGTGTCTGCGGTGAGGAACGAACGCGCTATTGTCCTTTCCGGGGAGTAACGCGTTCACCATCACACCATGGTGGTCCTTCGTTTTTCCTGTCTCCTAACTGGGTTCAATGCCGATTTGGGCTCCCCAGATCAATCCCGTTGACGGGTGATTGCTTATGGCAAAAGATCGATAGAACTAGCTGAGAGACAGGCAAAACGAAGGACCCACATGGTGTGGTGGTGAACGCGTTACTCCCCGGAAAGGACAATAGCGCGTTCGTTCCCCACCGCAGACACCTGCGGTCCAGAGTTTTGAAAATATCTCAGCTTCATAGAAGTTATATCCTTGATGCTCTTGAAAGCTCGCCAAGCCGCGCGTTTCCTTCTGCTCAACTCTGGGACTGAGTCGACCATCGTGCTGATTTACCGACTTAGATAAACATAACTGGAACACTAGGAGACATCCGTTCCATTGAACGTCAATGGGGCATGTGAAATCAATCCGTTCTTCATAACCAACGTTTTTGTAAGGTTTAGTCGAAGACCAATCTTTCCGCCGGCATTATCGAAGGCGGGAAGCATTCGTTCTGTTTGGCTAATATTTAATATTATAAGAAGGATGGCATCAGCAAAGCGAAGTTGATGTAACTGCCGACCATCGATTTTCACTCCCATGTTGTCCCATTCCAATGTACGCATGACGTTCTCGAATGTGGCAGTAGCCCCTCTTTTGGCGTCGATGTAAACATCGTTGTAGAATGGCGACATCTTAGTTGTGACATTTTTATACAACCCACGAAGATTCTTTATATGCTAAGTAGGGACTCCCTGAGTATCAAGAGCTTCCATGACTACTTCTATCTCAGTTGAGCGAATGTCTCTTTAAATCGATGAAAGTGCAACAGAGCGGTCTTTTGCACTCTCGCGATACTTCAATGAGCCGTGCTACCGTGTGATTGTGGTCCATCGTACTAAATCCTCTTCGAAACCCTGCTTGCTCACATGGCTGTCCTTCGTCCATTGTTCTGCCAAACCTGTTTAGGATGACTCGAGTGGAAAGTTTGAAGGCGACAGACAGCAAGCAGATTGGGCGATAGTTGCCGATATCGTGTAGGTCATCCTTCTTGAGCAATAACACGGTCTTGCCGGTCTTCCACTGAGTAGGCACCATGCAGTCAGACAGGATACATCTGACGAGTCGAGCCAGTGTGTTTACGAGGACTGGCGGAAGGTTCTTCAAGTGATCTGTTCTTTTCCTCTCCGGACCTGGTGGTGTTCGATTTTTCACCGACGAAATGGCATGTTGGATTTCGGAAGGGAGATCCGGTGGTACAACATATCCATCCTCCTTTATTTCATATGACGGAAAGCTGACATGGTTATCAAAGAGATTCGAGTAGTATTCGTGAATGATTTTCTCCATTGCCTTTTTGGACGCTGTAGTTGTTCCGTCTGAGCGTTGGAGTGAAATTTTCTTGGTCTTGTAATTGGCGAAGCTTCGGTGGGCCTTGCGAATGCTTTTCCCAGCCTCTGCAGCTTCGACCATGACTGCTGCTCTTCTCTCTTTAAGATTTTCTTTTATCGCTTGTCTGAATAATGCATTACCAATGCATATTCTTTCATTGATGCGTTAATACGAAGTTCATAAAAAAAACTTTATTCAGCTAACCCTTCGACGTCTTCTCCTTCTTCAAAACTGGATTAATCCGAGTCGATTGTTCATAACTATTCATTCGTCCGATGTGGGTATTTTTGATCGCATCGATTTGATTGATTATGGTGAAGGACCCTTCGAATAAGGTGTTCTCATTCGGCAGTGGCTCTTGTACAAGTCGGTTATTAACTGATTATTCGTTAATAATAACTTTTTTCTCTTAACAATAAAAATAAACTGCAAATAGGTCGGCGTTGATCAATCCCTTAGGGATCGCCATGCATTCTACGCCATCCGTTGCATAGTATTGAGGTGATGCGTGTTTGAAGTATATAACGACTTGTAGAGCTCTATTGATAAATCAAATTAGTCTTTCCCAGGATACAAGAATTGGTCAAGTACCACTGCAACGTAGCTACAGTCCCGAATAAAAGCCACGCTGGGTTACATTACTTCACTCTTATGATGCTCCATTCAACACAACCGTTGCAGAATGGAACACCTAACGAATGAATTAGACAATGAGCTAGACAAAATACACAACGTACTTAACTTCTCGTGGGTCTGAAGTGGATGATAACGCAGAAGCGTAGGTCTTACTAAGGATTTGAAACACCCTTGAGTAAGCTTATCAGTAAACTGCAGCATTGATTACCAACGTTGAGGTTGAATGAACATCGGAATTCGATATGTTATCGCTTTTGTGTTCCCGTGCATATGAATAACAGACAAATCGTTGAGCGCTGAACACTACCTTATGATGCATACTTTCTGATTGTGGAGGGTTCTTACTGAAAAGTCAACTCCATGTTGAGCATGTTATTTACATTGGTTGTAATGAACCGAAATAATTGAGCGCAGCATTGAATGAACATTAAGATGTGATAATGGGACCAGGAAATTTGGGGTGGCCAGCTGAATTTTAACAGGTTTTAAGGCTGCTTAGTACTCTCCGTCTATTGTACAGTTCTTGCATTAATCTATTAACTGCATTCACTAACCAACGTAGATATTTGCAAGATGTAGGTTTTTTAACTGTGGAACCATTCGTAAAAGCTGATTTCCTACTACAGCTCTGATCTTGAGCCTACGCCTGTTCTTCCAACTTCAGCGCTCTTCTTCCCCTTCTTTGTTTGGTGAGTACCTTCACATTCATATGTGCATCATTTAATGAAAATATGGCGACAACATCACCGGAATTAGTGCTTTATACGAAATTTCCACTAACCCTATCCCTAGCGCGGCCACTTTCGCGTGTGATTGAAGCGCAACCGAAATGCGCATTGAAATCAAGGTGTATTTCGGAAACGCTCTTCATCGTACGTAATGAAATCACTGCGTACAGACATAAATATGTTAGTGCGCTGGGTCATATCGTACCAGCAACGATTTCAGTCCATGGCAGTGCGATGCCTAAGACACACAAACACTGAACAAGGTGACCAGAAAGTAACGACTGCGTCTTCAGATAAAGAAGACAGGTTGCGAATTCTGGTACAAAAGAAAAAAATGGTATGAACTACGTCATTCTCTCAGTAATGCAGCCTGGTTTGCTGCCCTTCTGTCCGTGTGTGATGTTTGAAAAATACGAACGAGAATGCACAGAATGACATCCCTGTTACGTCATTATAGACTGGAGACTCAGCAAGCGTAGAAGTCGTGGTTACCGAAAAAATCTATTCAATAGAAAATAGAAGAAACAAAAAAACTCTAGCTTCCGCAAGGTATTTGAGGGCAAGTCGTCTTAATGTTAATGAGTAGGTGTTCAATTCTGTAAGGTTGAGACATCAGCAGAAATTGGGGTTTCAGATGCTTTTCCAACCCGCGATTACCCTTTCCGAGGATTCACGTGTCCATCACACCAGCCAACGCCCTGGCCTTGACTTTCTCTCTACCAGGTTTTTTTTTTTACTATAACGGTGAACCAAACAAATTAACCTTTACTTAGCGGATGGGAACCTAATGAACTGAATCTGCAGTTGAAATTAGGGTTCGACGATGATTTGCGCTTCCCGGAGCATACCCGTCGACGAGTGGTTGTTGACAACACCGTTATAGTAAAATACTGGCTGAGTGAAAGAAAAGTAAAAACCTCGGTTAATGCAATGGCTTACACGTCGGCTCACGGAAGGAGTAATCGCGAGTTCGAAGCTCAATTGAGTTCCGAGTTTTACTCATATCACAGCATCCTTATGATTGTATGTCACATAATTTCTTACCATGAAAAAATAGGCAGTAAATAAAAGTTACAACTCTTCAATTTCGAAATCACAATGTTTAACCATTCATTCATCGTCTTATGGCAAAATATTAAGCGAAAGGCAGCCAAAATGATAATGATGAGATATTGGCAAAACTTTGAACCAAGCTCAGATTCGAACTAGCGATTACCTTTCACGGAAACTCACGTGTCACCCACTACATCACCAAGGCTCTTGCTTTACCTTTCACTTGGCCAATTTTTTTCCTGTCGGCGCCATCGGCTACCACCCATCAATGATATTGATCTGGGGAGCACAAATCGGCAATGAACCCGATTAAGCTGAAGCTGCAATTATCGTTCAGATTTTCATGTTTCTGTTTGTGCTGTTGAAGCGTTCGACCTAGTAAATTACGTGTCAGTGTACCCTTCCACGCTCTGAAGAAGGCGGTACTGCCGAAACGTCGGCTAACGATGTGTAAGGAAGTAAACGTGTACTGAGTAACAACTTCGCGATTGCTGGAAAAAAGAGAGCAACAGATTTTTAATCCAATGCCGAGGTTAATAAAAAGTCGATCCTGGATTTATTATTATTCTTTTTCTTATTAATTAATCATTATAATCATTATCATTATAATCATTAATCATTAACCTCATTAATTATCATTAATCATTAATCAATCATTAACCTATTGATTGCTGTGGCAAAGATCGATAGAAATAGCTGAGAGACAGGCGAAACAAAGTACACGCATGGTGTGGTGGTGAACGCGTTACTCCCCGGAAAGAACAATAGCGCGTTCGTTCCCCACCATAGACACCTGCGGTCCAGAGTTTTGCAAATATCTCAGCAACGTTGTGGTTGTATTTCGCTTAGTACCCTGCCGCGAAATTATAGTAGGCAGAAAATAAAAAGGTATAACATTATTATGTATTCTTTCTTGATAAGCCTGCACGAGGTTGATAAATATATTTATTTTCGGCTAACGTTTCGACGTCTTCGTCTTCCTCAGAGCCGGTGATCCGAGTCGATGGTCCATGCTTGTTGTTCGCCTCGACGTTGCGTCTTCGCGTTCGTGTCGAGCCAGATCTTCCTCAGTCAGTCTTCCTCAGTTAATATATATAATATAATATAAAAATATTACTACGCTTTGTGCTAGCTGATAATACACCGACCTCTGCACTATGTGCGCAATGATGTATGTCCGGAAGAAATACAAGTTGTTACCACCGGACATTGTCATTATATATCCACCATCAGCATCGTGTATAAAAGGGCATCACTGAGTGAGGATGCCTCATTCGAGAAGATGGCTCACTGAGGAAGATCTGGCTCGACAGGAAGGGGAAGACGCAACGTCGAGGCGAACAACAAGCATGGACCATCGACTCGGATCACCGGCTCTGAGGAAGACGAAGACGTCGAAACGTTAGCCGAAAATAAATATATTTATCAACCTCGTGCAAGCTTATCAAGAAAGAATACATATTGATTAGTCACACCGAGGTTTAGGGAAGGTCTGTTTCGAAATATAACATTATTATTATTGTTATATTATTATTATCGTATTGTTATTATATTAGTGTATTATTATACTGTTATGTTATATTATTATTATTATTATTATATTATTGTCATTGGGGGCACGTGAAGTGCAATGGCCAGATGCTCCGTGCTGTCGATTTCTGGTGATTGGTTCCACTCCGTGTCACGAACGCTCCAAGCTTTCCATCTTTCCAGGGTCGACAAATTGGTATCAAAATTGGGAAAAAGGATAACAATACTAGGTTGATCTTTCTATCAGTGAAAGCTCAATTTTTTAATGGATCTTCATCACGAATGTCATTGGAAGCTGGTCGAGTCCGTTCTTCCTGGAATCTTAAGATAGCCGTGTTGGTGGAGGTTTCCATTTGGATTACAGCGGGTGAGCTTTTGCCAGGTAAATGCTTCCAACTTTCCAACTCCAGACGGATGGGGACCTTGGTGAGCACGAATCTGCACCCTGACATGTTGTGCAGCATGCCCAGAAAAATACATCTCGCCCGTGAATAGCGACCCGAAAAATTTCCTTTTCCAATTAAATCTGTCAGAAACAAAAGCACTGATAAAACTTGGAGTGGCGCTATAATCTTTTTCAATGAAACAAGCTGAAGGCAATGGGAAATTTCAAACAACCGGCAACAGTGGACCATGCATGGCTCAATAGGAAAACAAATGATAACGGTTCTATCAATAACTCAAATCAAGTGTGCCATTCGATTAACTCATAGACTAATCGCGCCAGTGATAGCGGGAAGTCCAGAAAAAGTGAAGTTACTGGTGTATGCGACATCAAACTGAGCTGTGCTATATTAGCGAAGCCTGAAGTGGAACTATACCCTTCAATGTTCTTCCTCTACTAAAAAAAAATCCTCAAGAATCAAACTTTTCGGTTGAACTGAGCCAACAAGGAGACGGGTAGCGCACAGTTATAGTGATCATGGCCATCACAAACACAGTGATGGTTCGACTTCTCCTCGAGCTCACCAAGCTTGTCGTCCTCTCGAGATCGAGAAGTTAGTACCAGACTTGTGCGAAAAGTTGGCTCTTTGTAATGCAACTGGGAAAGCTTTAGCCGAGATATACCAGGACGGAGAATCTACTTCACCATCATTCGATCGATTCTAAGAAGTGTGTGCTAGGATAAAAGGTAAAGGATAAAGCTCTAGGCGTTGATCAATCTCTGAGGGATGCGCCATGCATTAGACTTCATCAAGCATAGTTCGCAGGTGATTGAATGCATATCTGGCCTTGACAATGACTGATGGTGGCCTACCGATGTGTCGAGCCAGTGCTGCTATTCTCCTAGACAAATCTGGTACCAATTTGCCAACTTCGGAGGAGAGTAACGCTTTGCGGGCCATGGGCGTGGGATTGACTCTAGGTGCGTATTGCAAAGCTCCTCCGACCGCTGCGTCACATTTGTCCTCTGCGCTGGGATACGCACATGTAAATGATGTACAAGATGGGTAGTGTAAAATAAATAAATAAATGGAACAAACAAATGCGTTCAAGCATTAGGGTCATAGTGTAATTAACGTCCAACCACAATCAACGTCGTCAGGGGTTTTGGTGGTGAGAGGTTTGCTGAAAGGTCATGGATTTCGATGAACGGTTGGACACTTAGACAGCTGCAGCACTAGTTCACATGTCATTAAATGATATCAGTTGTAAATTCGACGGTGAAATGGCATAGCGAAGATGGCTAATTACCATTGCTTTTTTCTGAGCATTAGAAAGATCGATGGGTCGATTGCAATGTAGCGCAGAGTGTTTGTCTTCATCAGGTTCACTTAAGCTGAAAACGAGCTACTGGTGGAGACACTTGAGTACGCATTGTACGAGGCATTTCGAATGCCCAAATAATGTAAGGTTACCAAACTCATTTAGCGAAGACTGGCCACAGAAGTTTTAATTACAAGTAGTTTTATACAAAAAAGCACAAATTTGTTTACCTGAACTTATTATTTAGCCTACACTCACTAATCCAGGCAGTACGGGCGCGTGAGGCACAGTGGTCGGAGGCGCACTGCAACACACACGTGCAATCGATCTCCGCGCCTATGGCCCACCAAATTGGTACCACACTTCTCTGGGATCGGTGGGCCACCGCGAGTCAGTGTAAAGGCCATATGTGCATCCAATCACCTCTTAATGAAGTCGAATGCATGGCGCATCCCTCAGGGATTGATCAACGCCTAGAGCTTTATCCTTTTATCCCTTAACCCAGACAACGTTTTAAAATCTTATTTCCAAACATTGCAGCTTGTTCTCTACCAGACTTAATAATAACCCCTAAACATTTATTAAGAATATCATCAGTTTTATCGATGAACTGATAGAATTTGTTGCTGCGTTTTGCCAGTCGACTTGATGAGGCTGTGCTAAGAAGTCATCAACCGATATTTCAGTGTAGTCGCCGTAAGTCCGCTAAAGGAATGGAGTCATTTATCGGTTGACATTGATATCTACCTGGTGGCTCTTTTGTGTGGTTTCTATGATGCTTCCTTAAATGTGTTATTCAATATCTTTTATCATCTATGAGTGCAGGAACACTTTTCGCTATTGTCTGCAATCCAGGAATGATGCCGCATTCGTTGTCGATCAAAGATCCTCGGAGCAACTCGTTCATTGCGAAATGCTTTCTTCATCCCTTGCACTCGGTGGTCTAATATCCGGACGTGGACGTACAGCAGCAGATTTTGCGTGCCACATCTGTCCGTTCGAAAAGTGCGCGACGCTCGTTGTGTTGTCTATTTATAAACTCTTAGAAATGACCTGTTGCTTGTTTCTTGTTCAATGCTTTGCCTGATTGTGTACTCTTTATACTAATCGCAATCAAACTTTAATCACAGTGCAAATAGAAATGATGCCGTTCACCCCGAGCATGGCGTTGGTTGGATCTCGTTTTAGGCACCCTAAGTCCACCATCCCGCCGGGTTCGTGAAATTGCTACTAGACTTATTTTTGACCAGCACGCTCCTTCAAATCCATAAAGGCTGACGATTGCCTGTGACCCATAACGTGTCAACGCGGCAACATGGCTCTCTCAGAATCTCAAGGAGAATCAACTCAAATCGACATTTATAAAGGAAACCAAAAGTTCTCAGGAAGCAGCCGAAGCCACACGCAAAATCCATAGACCTTTGTGGACGGACGGATACACCGAAACGAACCGCTTGAGAGAAGCACAGGGTCCGTACAATATGTGGTGGAGGGACGAATAAAATAAATAAATAGATACACAGATAAATGAATGGAAATCGATTAAATACTAAGAAAGTTGTTCTTGAGAAATAGCCCAATCCTAATTATTTCGATTTGTTATTACTACAAATTTCATCGGCGGAGTATTAATGGTCAGTATACGGATGCGTGAATGCGGCGATGCAATAGAGCAGTTCGTGTTAGCGGGCGTGGTGGCCAAGCATCGAAGGTTCAACCCCGTCACATGCCAATGAAGAGTGTTGTCATGCTAATCATGAAGGAGAAACGGTTTCTCCATACAATGTTGTAGAAACTGAAGCTGAGGCAAAATGACGGGATGAGAATGGAGAATAGGTATTATTTCGAAGATCTTTGTCTGCGCTTTTCTAGATAGCAGGTAATGAATTCTTTTCAAACTTGTTGTCGAATCCTTTTGAAAAGGTCTTTACGAAATCGCCGGACCAGATTGAAATATTAATTTTGCTATACCTTTTTATTTTCTGCCTACTATAATTTCGCGGCAGGGTACTAAGCGAAATACAACCACAACGTTGCTGAGATATTTGCGAAACTCTGGACCGCAGGTGTCTATGGTGAGGAACGAACGCGCTATTGTCCTTTCCGGGGAGTAACGCGTTCACCACCACACCATGCGGGTCCTTTGTTTCGC
>UYYA01004850.1:0-20204 GCA_900624975.1 Angiostrongylus costaricensis | reverse complement strand
AGTAGTAAAAACATTTTGGTTCATTACCTCTCCTCTCACCCCTCTCACACGAAAAGGGCGCTTATAAGAAACATGTTTCGCAAAAAAAAGAAAAGAAACAGAAACAGAAACAATTCGGCGTCCAATACTTGGTGACTGTCCTCTGGTAGGCCGCATCCGAAAATGAACCGCAGGGAGGAATGCCTCATTATCACGCGTGATATAGGACAGTATATAAAACTGCTTTTCTTATGTGAGGGGCACATTATACTTCCACGTGATTTCTGTGCGGTTGGTCTCTACGTGACATACTTAGTGGAAGCGTCATACCCTCATAGGAAGCGGTGAGTGTGCAAAGCTGTGTTCAAAGTGATTGAAATCTTGGTTTGGAGTTTCTTTGTTTGGTTATGGAGGCGTCTGGCCGAGTGAGTTGCTATCAACTTGACCTTTCCAGGCTCTGAAGAAGGCGAAATCCGCCGAAACGTCAGCTTAATCGTGAACAAAGAATAGTAACACCTCGCGCTTGCTCAACAAAAATACGAAGGAAATCACTTGATCAATGCCGAGGTTAATAGAAAGTCGGTCGTGGCAGAAGGCTAAAGTATTAATGAAGATCAAACTTTCAAATAGACGCCATATCGAACAGAAAGGCCACTCACTGTGATGTTACGTGCGGGACTGGCCCACACGTAGTTCACGCGAGCAAGACACGCCCCGGGGTCAAAATATCATTTTGAAATAGGGCGCCAGGTCACGCGTGATAGTGAGGCATTCGTCCTTCCGGTTCATCTTTGGATTTTTGAAATTTATTCAAAATGCCTCAAGAGTTTTGCGCGTTGATGTTTTTGATTCCTGCGCTAGGATCCGCACATTCACTTCAAAATCATCGCCGTTGTGCTTTTGTGCCCTATGCGTACCTAGAGGGGTGATTAGACGGATTTTAGCCTTCCGTCTAGATGTTCTTTTATGCGGACACAAAGTGGTCTACCCGTTCCCCCGATATATTCCTCGCCGCATGCATTACATGAGATCAAGTATATTGTACCTGAACTCATGCAATCCCCGTCTCTCCTGTTAGGACAGATCATACAGTTTTCTGAGTTGCACAAACGATCATAGAGACGGTTTCGAACTAACTGGCGGCGTAGGGTATTGGTTGGGATGTCAATAATCGTTACATAATTTTCAGGACCGCTTTTGCTTAAGCACTTTTTAATGGCGTGACTTACTTTATTTGTTACGAAGAGTAGCTTAAAGGGGATCTTACTTACGTCCGAAACATTATTTTGGGGAGCTACCCTACGTTTTTTCTAACCCGAGTGGCTTCTAATTCGTAGCCATTGGAAATGGCAATTTTTTGTGCCAGGCTTCGCGATTCCTTCCTTTCCTCTTCTCCTGTACACACATTTTTAGCCGTACGATACACATTTTTGATAAGTGCTTTTTTCATGTGTGAAGGATGAGAGGAGAGGCAGTGGACTAGAATGTTTTCACTACTTGGCTTGCGTTACCATTTTGTTAAATAGCCACTTACTGAAAGCTTTATTTGGATGTTTAAGAATGGAAGCCAGTTCTCGGTAGGTTTTTCTCGTGTAAATTTTATATACTCTGACTGTCGGTTTAATAATTCAAAGCACTCATCCATCTGTTCTTGTGTGGAACAGACGATGAAGCAGTCGTCTATGTATCGACAGTAGAGTAAGGGTCGGTGATCGAGAACTAGAGCTTCCACCTTAGACATGAAAGCGATGACAAAACTTGGTGGTAAACGCTGCCCCATGGCCAACCCTCTAATTTGAGCAAAATATTTTCCAGACCACCTAAAGATCGAACAACTAAGACACTGTTTTAGGAAAGTCATTAGTTGCGCAATCGACAACCAAATAGCACGCATGTAATGGAGTCATTCAATGTTACGTCACTTTATACCAACGTGTCCAATGACTCTGCAATCCAAGCCATCCTCGAGTTGCTCGTAGAGCATGAAAAGAAAGTAAAAATGTACGGCTTGTCGATTGCGCAGCTCTGAGGAGGGCGAAATCGCTGAGACGTCAGCCATCGACCAACTACACCAACGACAACGACAACGTACCAACCTCGCGTCAGCTTAAGAAGATCAGTTTATAAGATCATATAAATAAATATATCAACTACGTGTGCCGAGGTTTATAGAAAGTCGGCCTTTACAGTTATCGAGTGGAAATTATTCCTGTGCTTACGCCAAGCTGATCTGCAACCTCTCGAATAGCTTGTTTGCTTCCACTAGTGCCTTCAATTCGTCGTCGTCGTCGTCAAGTTCACTGGGACGTCCACGGCCATCCTTATCCTCGAGGTCGAAATCACCAGACCGGAATTTCCCGATTCACGTTCGCACAGCTTTCACCAAAGCTCCTTTACCCCAAACTTCATTGATATTCCGAGCCTTCTCTGCTACACTACGACCGAGTTTAAACTCATAAAAGAAAATCAGACAAAAATTTGTTTTGTACATCTGAAATTTCAAGGCTTAAATTGTGAGAAAATTCAACTTCTGATAAAACATAAAAATCAGGTTAAAAAAGCACGAGATGAGCTTTTTAATAAGAACTCGAAAGACCGACTTTCTATAAACCTCGGCATAGATAGTTGATATGTTTATTTATGTGATCTTATAAACTGATCTTCTTAAGCTGACGCGAGGTTGGTACAGATCTTCGTTGTCGTTGTCGTTGTCGTTGTCGTTGTTTTTGACGTTATTGAACGATGGCTGACGTTTCGGCGACTTCGCCTTCCTCAGAGCCTGGACGTACTTGTCCGACTTTTTAATAATATATATTAATGCAGGGTACAAAGAGTAGTTCACTGCTAAAAAATACATAACAATAAATGTTTTGAAACGGTCATTTATTTCTGAACAGTCTAATAGAGCCACCGTGATGCAGAAATATGAGCTGAGATACGACTTGCGCTCCATAAATCATTCCCGTTGACGGTTGATTGCTGAGAGCACCTGATTGAGAGAAAAGCAAATCTTTGGACTTTGGTTGGTGTAGGAAATGACCTGTGAGCCCATAGAAATGGTATCACCGGTTCTAGTCGCACTATGTTTCGAGTTTGATTCGTATATCAGCGTCCTTGTTCCTTTGTTTCTTGTTGTTCCCATAAGCTAACCTTATCAAAGGTTGTGTGTAGCGAAGTGGTTAGAGGTGCCCCACAATACACACGAGATTCTTGGTTCGACCCCGCGCCTTAGACTCATGGAACCCTCAATTCATCCGGGCTTGACAAAATTGTGGCAGACATGTCTGCTATGATAATACCACTTATCGGTAGTTATCCGCATGTGATTGCATAAGCCAAACAAGCATTCAATCTCCTGTGCAGTGCCACGAATTGAGTAGAATGTGTGGCACATCCTTCAGGAATTTATTAACGCCGAACCTCCTTTGTCCTTTTTTATCCTTTAGCCTTATCAAATTCCAGGTCCCTTTCTTCATGCAGCCCAAGCATTCTTTGTTTGGATAAAGTGTAAACTCTTGTTTATGTTATCTTTGTCCTTGTATCACATCTGACATTAAGTCTTTAATAAAGGCTCGTCAGATGAAATCGATTCATCTTTCATCTTTTTCATCTCTCTCTCTCCCTCTCTCTCACTCTTTGAGAGTGACTTTTTCATTCAGAAAGTGAAAGGGACATCTGAAAGGATTTTCTGCTCCATAATGTTCATCTTTGTGAGAAATACTGGTAGGTTATTGTGCCAAGAATGTTTCACCTAATCCAGACATTTTTGAAAGTTACGCTCGAAATTTTTGGCTGCATTTGTTGCTTTGTTTTGTTTTCAATCAGGATATCTTTAAAAGTAGGAAAAAATGTTTGTGGAGTTGGATGAGGAAACACTACGCATAGATAGATTAGATAGATTACAAAGACTAATGAAGATGGAGGAAGTAACCGGTATCGGCTAAATATCATTCAAACGAAGTTCTCATCACGTAGGAGAGTCTACACACGTTTTCCAACATTCCAGGCGACTTACCGTAGTAAAGCATAAGTCATCTTCACATAGTCGTCTTCAAGCACCAAACTCGATAACGTAGGTGCTTCGGTTGGATATTTGTCGTACAATCTACATCTAGACTTTATTTATTCAGTTATCTATCCTATTCGTCTAAGTCGCATTTGTGCTTATACTTTACAAATCATAAATCTATCACACCAATCTTTGGTACCGAATTTGTCTAGCAAAAAAAACCACTGTCTGCAATCCAACTGGGAACGCACCAGCCCGGCTATCTCAGGACACCAAGGAGAATTGCTCGACCAGCATTCTACGACATTCAAGATGAAATGAAAAACCTCAACCAGCAATCGAAGCCACACGTAAAAGTTGAAAGATCTTCGTGGACAATGCATGCGAGGAAACGGATCGAATGTGAGAAGGACAACGATCCGCACAGTAGACGAGAAGATGGGTCAAATAAAATAAAATAGAATAGAATAATGAATAAATCTGTTGCACAAAGCTTTACATTACGTTCAGTGCAATTCATTACATATGCATCTTTCATCCACTGAATCACCTTAATGTGTAATATACGTTTAACAAACCAGCGGTCATTTAATTTTACTGGCAAGATAGTCAACATGTGCTTAAACTGTTGAGCTTAGAAAAGGTTGATAAATTAGCTTTATTCGGCTAACGTTTCGGCACCTTCGTCTTCACCGTCATCGTCGTTTAAACGTTAGCCGCATAGAGCTATTTAATCAACCTCGTGTAAGCTAAACAGTTTAAAAACATCTTCATTACTATTATTATTATTGGAGAAACGTAATTTGGACCAATGGTTCGATATGACCTACTATCCTTTCTTCCATCCTTGGTTCGACCCCGCGCATCGAGCTCATCAAGACTTCCATCTCTCCAGAGTTGGTGAATTGATATCAGAGTCCTTAGAGACGATAGCCGCACCGATCTCATACATTGCTAGGCCACGAAAACTAATTGTATAGATCAGATATGCATTTGCGGACATCTTTGATGGTAGAAATGGAGTAGAATGCATAGGGCGCTTTCAGGGTTGATCAACACCGAACGTTTTGTAATTTATTACTTCATGGTTAATATAAGTCAATGACGTTGATTGGCTATAAAATATTAATTTGACTTCGGCTGACGGTTTAGACACCCTTTAAATCGATAAAGAGGTTATTTTTACTTCAAGCTTTCTGGATAAAATACTTGAATCAACCAAACCAACAACCACGTGAACCGCTGATCATCTCCAACCGCAGCGTTACACTCATAAATACACATATCAGATGAAATAGCCCAAAATTGTACCTTGTACTTTTATGAAGGCCTTCGTTAAACTTCGTTAGACTTTGTTGCGTGTTATAGCATTTTTTGCGATCGTTTTTTCGAAGCTTCAACCATTAAAGCTGTTCGCTCTTTCGATGTGGGTCTTCAATGCAGCAAAGAGTTGAAGTTGAATCGAGCGCTACGTAGTTGCTGGACTGGAAGGAGTTGAGGAAGGAATGAAGAATAAAAGTAAAATGACAAGCCACAGAAAAATTTCGAAAAGTAAAACCTAGTTTTAAACTTGGATCTAAACGTTTATATTTCGAAGAATAAAAATTTAAAGCGAAAATAAAGAAATACATACATTGAGTATTTACAGCGAGGTTACATGAAGGTCGGCTCTCAACAATGTGTAGTCTGGGCTCAAGGTCCTTCTCAAAGTAAGAACCATGAGGCTAGAATCGAGAGGACAATCCTTAAGTGGTAACTTACAAAACCTAACTTGGTTTACTTTCTGACGTAGTTAATAGATGAGAGTAAGGATTTGATCCACAAGGGCTGCAACCGCCCGTGGTGGTGAAGACCCGGAGCAGACTTTGGCCAGACTGTCCTCGGGATTCCAGGTAACCACAATGCCTTAACCAGCAAATTTCCGAAAAATGGAGATTATGCTGGGACCCACACAACCATTGAGGACGGGCTATTCAAGTATCGAGTAAGTGAGTAAGTAAGTATGGATTTTCTACAAAGAGAGAAGTCCACAAGAGTGCAGAGAAAAAAAGCAGCAAAACCATGCTTCCTAGGACATAGAATGCACAAAAAAAAGTCGAACTGTTACCAGAGACTAGAATGTCCAGAATTTGTTAACGAAATGTTAAAAATGATATTTTTGATGGCGTTGATTCACATTTCTAGCCAGTCATTTAATTTGACCGAGTTCATAACCACACTGACTGCAGCGTGTTAGTTACGACCAATCGACTTCGCATGAATGCTATAATTTTACTTTTATTTTAACAACAGTCCAAAAACGACCGCAAAAAAAATAACAAAGGAATAAAACTATCACAAGCGAAATTGAAGTGGCAAGGCGACCACAACGTCGAAAATTCCGTAACGATTCTGCATTTGCGCAACTTGAGAGAATTCGTTTAAAATGCGCTGGCTTTTGTGTATTTTTGTATAATTTATGCTTAGAAGGTAGTATAATCTGCATAGAGGACGATCTTGAGCCATATCATGATAGTACGAACTTCTTCATGAACACGTTAATTTCTTTGCGGAGTGTGAAGTTATGAGATGTCGCGGAACACGACAACACCTGAAACGCCGCTGTGAAATGGTTTTGTTCTTCTTGTTTGTTTGTTTGTTTATTTGCACGATAGTCTTGAAACGTATTCTAAACAACACTAAAGCATTTTTATTACACTAAAAAACTCCAAATTTATGCATATCACGAAATCACCTGTCACTTGAATCACCTGTCGTCCAGCTAATCGTCAAACGGCTCGAGCGGGAGCCAGTAAATCTTCCATTTTTTCCTGTCGCGTGCAAGAGTAGCCCATTGGGTTCTGCTCACTCTAGGCACTCGTCGAGCATCATATCCTTCCTTTAGGCTTTTCGTGAAGAACTCTGACCATCGGGGTGGTGGTCTTACAGTAATGCGTTTGACATCCCGAGGAATCCAGTCACTAACGGCTCTTGTCCATCGGTTGTCATTCATACGCATTACGTGTCCGGACCATCTTCGAGTGTTTTGTATACACAACGGGATCTACGATTTTTGATCGTTGACGCAGGTCAGAGTTTCGGATCCTGTGACACGGGATACTCCTAACATCGTCCTTTTGATTCGTGTTCAATAACGTCGAAACAGGCGTGTTTACGAGGACTGGTAGAAGGCTCTTCAGGTGTTCAGATCTCATCCTATTCGGACCTAGTGTTGTTCGATTTTTCACCGATGAAATAGCATGACGGACTTCGGGAGAACCGATGGCATAACATATCCATTCTTCTTTATTTCATATGACGGAAAGTGGACGTGGCTATCGAAGAGATCTGAGTAGTACTTGTGAATGATTTCCTCCATTGCCTTTCTGGTCGCTATAACTGTTCCGTTTGGGCGCCGGAGTGCAATTATTTTGGCTTTGTAATTAGTGGATACTCTGTGGGCTTTGAGAAGCTTTTTGCGAGCTCCACAGCTTCGACCAAAAGTGCTGCTCTTCTTCTTTTAAGATCCTCTTTTATCGCCAATTTGCACTGTTTTGCAAGTTCAGACGTAAGCTGGCGATGGCCTGTAGATTATTCGATGCCACGCTGACGCATCAGCTCTAGTGTTTCTGATGAGAGACCTCTCTTGATGACTTTCGAACTCTCAGCCTTTATAGCGCTAATGTGAAGGCATTGAATGCACCCACTATCGTAGTGTATAGTATTCCTAGTCGATGTTGTCAAGAACGGGATCTTCCCAACAGCCGACTAATGGAATTAATCCCAGTTTGTGGTGATTTGGGGCTTCGCTTCTCGAATTTAACGGCTTCTACTCCTTTCCACGAAAAGTGAAATATTGCATTCAAAATGCGTTAGGTCTAATCTTGGCGTTAAATTTTCCCCTCATTACCTTAATGAATGTGTGGTCTTCTCTGTAGAACTTCTCCAAGTCCATATAGAACGCTTCGACTTCTTCGTCATAGCTCGACGTCGGAGCGTAAACGACAAAGATTGTAAAAGCCGGCATTGATCCACACCTTTTTAATCGTAAACGTCCGATTCAAGTTGTAAGCTGTCTGAATGAATCGTTATTCATGGACAAACCAGTGTTGACGAGAACGCCGAAGCCGCCGACACCTCTACTATCGCATGTTCCGAGGAACAGTTCTTCTCCGATGTCATAGGCGGCGTCGAATGGGTGGCGTCTTCTCGCCTCGGCCAGGCCGACGACGTCCTACCTTATCCTTCTTGCTTGCATGATCAAGTCCTCAGTCGAAAACTAAGATGTAAGTGAGCAGGCATTGTGGATACAGATCGTCGCCTTAGTCATTTGCGATTTGGGTAGCCTAGAATGGCGATGAAGTTTTAGTACCTTTTCCACACTCGTTCTATCCAACAATGTCGTATCGGTGGCTTTTTCAGGACTAGGTGATTAGGGGTCTCTTATTTTACTGTTCGTCCTTTGATACCCACTTATACCTTGCTGAGCTCTGAACGCGGGGTATAGGTATACCTACGAATAGCCTGCCAGTATTTCCCTCTGTAGACGGGTGGCGCAGCAGAAATATGGAGCACATACACTGGATCCTCTTTTATCTCAGTAGAGCATAAGGCCGCTTTTGTTCCGCGATAAACACACTATCCGTGACCTCGAGCCGCACACGTTGTCTCGCGTCTACCTAGCACGAGCTCGCACTTTGAGGGAGATCCGTGGATACCATGATATCAGCACAGTGATATATAAAATAATGTTTAATCTTTATCCTCTCCCACTAGAATTTTTACAGCAAGGTACTATTCGAAATATAACCACAACGATGCTGAGATATATGCAAAACTCAGGACCGCAAGTGACTGCGTTGAAGAACGAACGCGCTATTACCCTTTCCGGGGACTAACGTGTTCACCACCACACTATGCGGGTCCTTCATTTCACCTGCCTCTCAACTAGTTCTATCCATCAGTGCCACCAGCAATCACCCACCGACGGGATCGATTTGGGGAGCCTAAATCGGCATTGTGTGTGGTGAACGCGCTAGACCCTGGAAAGGGTAATTGAGCGTTCGTTCTTCAACGCAGTCACCTGCAGTCCCGAGTTTTGCAAATATCTCAGCATCATTGTGGTGATATATAAAATAGTTTCAGTGAAGGTACGAAGAGTGCTCGAAGCAACCCATTCCATAGAAAAGAGTCTCAACGAGATCTGTGAGTTTTCAGCAAAAAAAATTCTCTCTGTCAGCAAATTTGCCTTTCTTTTTGGGAAATCTTGGAAATCCCCTATTTCTGTCTTAAAACAAACTCACTTTATTATAACTCTTTTGAGGCGAAAGTAGAATACATTCATTGAAATAACTTCCCAGACGATGCTGAAAGTTGAACGAAAATTTAAAATCCCGTAAGAATAAAATTTGAACGCATAGACAGAAAATAGAAAGCGAAAATCTGCGTGCCTACAGACTTCTGCGTAGGAACGCCTTTTCTGAGCTATTGAGTCACATTGACACCGGTTGGAAAAAGCGAACGAAATTCAGTCTCATTTTCATCCCAACCTTTCCAGCAATGGGTGGAAAACAGGTACTTAGTTAGTTACTTGCTTAAATATTTGTATGCTGTGTGTTTCCGAATCGTGCTAGTTTTACCATAACTTCGTTCTCACTGCTAGTTTTCTTCTGACTATGAAATTTTCTATTGAAATCTAGCGACTGTCACACCAGAAGTCACCTGATGCAGGGCAAAGTTTTGTGGATCGTCGTTTAGCCCCTTTACCAAGTTTTCTTTTTCAGGAAAACGACGATTCACATGAGTTCGACTTAACTGGCTATTCAGGCACAAACGCTGAAATCCACACCAGTTTGGGTGAGCGTATTGGAGGACCAACTCCACTGTACACAACTGGAGGCCCATATATACGAGCACTCTTTGCCACATGAGATGGTATAAATGAGGATGATGTTGTATTAACACGCGTATATTAAAAAGAGCTCGGCTTGTTTCCTTATCATCGAGCGGTTGGTCATTTTTTCTACCCCCACATCCATATTGATACTGGGCCTATATATCATGCCAAATCATTTAGTGGGACGACTAATCAAAGGATTCGCTGCCGAAGCAAAGTTTCGTTCGGATCCATATTGTGGTGAAGGCCTGAAAACGCTTTAGCAAGGCGTCGTCAGGTCTCTAAAAGAAAACGGCTGTACCAGCTTCATTACCACCAACACTGGATACTGTCGCCTATGACGTCAAGCGGTGAGACCGCCGATGACGGGCGATAAGATTTCGGGCACCGCAGGACGTCACTGGAGTCGAATTGAAGCAATATCCCCCCGATGGAACGCCGACCAAATAATCATCTTATAAAACTCAGTAGCAGGAAGACCGAAATTCACAAACGTGGGGGAAGGATCCCGTCATAGTATGTGGATGGCATCGTTTTTATCCTCAACCACACTAACAGCAATTTTTCGGTTCATACGAAAACTTTTCTTTCTTTCCGCTTGGCCTCCTTCTTGCTCAACCTACGCATCATAAAAAGATCATTGCCATTAATCGCTTTTCATCGACCTATGCAGCTGATGAGTAAGTAATCCGCAACGACAAGTCGTTCAATAACTTTCTCGTCATATGTCGGAAAGAAAAATTAGATTGAGTAAAAATGGAGAAGCCAATTTCTGGTAACGCAAGCTCGGAAAAATTGGAATAAAAGACCGAGTTCCGAATGGAGACGTCTATCTGTACTGTTACCCCAGAATTCCTCTTATATGAAAATTCATTATTGTGAAAAAGGAATGTCGCGAATATGGTAATTGCAACGGTATGGCACATGCAGAGATGGACTTTACCCCAAAAATAGAAAATGTTGCTTGCTTGAGTCGCATTCATACTCCCCAACATTCTGTACGGCGTCCGATCACCAAGTTCTTTCTGCGAAGATTAGAATCAGCCGTAAGCACAAGGACAATTTTTGTCATCAACCAAGAAAAAAACTAAACTAGTATTTGACAAGGACCTTTTAGACGAAATCCTACCCATACTTAACTGGCAGATCAGGCAAGTCAAGACAGAAGACTAAGTGGTGAAGCTTCTTTTCATTAAGAAACACTCAACACGGTAAAAAGTGCCGGTTGAAGGTGAACCTTATAGGTGTAGTAATATTCGTATAGGCTAAAAGCAACTCGAAAAGGAACCAGTGTAAGAGAATGCTATCGGGATCTTTGTGAACATAGAGGTGAACTGTCAGAACTGTCAGCCATGGTAGAAAACAGATGCGATCGATAGCACTCCCAACCGTGATATAGAATTGATAACGGAAAAGTTTTACAACATTGTTTTGCCTTCCATAAACTCTTCTCGGACACCAAAATCTCAGTTGGAAAAAACCATCTCGGATTCCACCTTCCGATGGTTGAGTTATGATAAAGAGCGTAAAAGTATTTGCAACTCCAAGATATGGTATCTTTACAACCGAGCTTATTTGAGCTAGAAGACACAAAGTACATGCTCTTCTCGTAGCCCATATGAAAAGTTACCTTCGAAACGAAAAACTCCAAGACCACTGGAGAACCCTACCGCGGTTATTTGGCCTAACGACTAGGACCTTTCCAACTACCGCCGAGATTCTGCTACATGGAGGACATCCTAGAAAGTCCAGACACATAGGCGTTCCTCGGAAATACTAACTACTCCGTGCTGTAACCGTTGCCGCCGACAAAAAAGCGTTTGACAATGTCAAAAATCTTATCACTACACGCCGGCTTATAAGTGTACACATGCTATGTCAGAACTCTAGCTGACTCTTTTCCAAACTTTAACACAAAAGCACAGCTTTTTCCTCGATTCATTGCCATCACCATAAGGAGTGGGCCTCAGTAGTGGAACATCATTTTGAAAAAGCTGTTTACTGTGGCATTGTAGTGAGTAAAGAAATCTCTCAATCTGAATGAAAACAGTGCTTAGTGAGTGATGGAAAACTTGACTGAGTGCTTAGGCACTGACAGAAAACTTCAAAGTGCATGAACGATTTCTTCTGAGATATATCCGGTGGGGAATGGAGATCAGATCTTTGAAAGCTACCCCATCTTCGATGTTCTGTGGGACTAAACATCGATTGGGAGGCATAGATGGGCGGATCGTGTGAACAAAAATGACAAAGCGTTCGGCGTTGATCAATATTTAAAGAATGAATCATAAATTTTTTTATTTTATTGGATCCATCCTCACATCTACTCTGCGGATCCCCGCACTTCTCACATTCGATTCGTTTCCTCACATCCATTGCCTACGGAGATCTTCCAACTTTTACGTGTGGCTTCGGTTGCTGCTTGAGGATTTCCATTTCATCTTGAATGTCGTAGAATGCCGGTCGAGCAATTTTTCTTGGCATCCTGATAAAGCCGGACTGAAGCGTTCCAAATTGGACTGCGGAGAGTGATTTTTTTTCCCAGACAAGTATGGTACCAATTTCCAGACCCCGGAGGGATGAGCGGCTTGGTTGGCCCGGTGTAGAATTGAACTAGTACCATGCTCGTGATGACAGACATCACTACCACTGTGTTATCCGTTCCGATAAATACCACTTCAAAAAGCATCGTAGAAATGATTGAATGTGTATCTGACTTGCACAGTAACCTGAAGCGGCCTAAAGTCAATTTTTTGTCCTCTCAGGCAAGTTTGCTGCAAATTCACCGATCCCAGTGGGATAGAAAGCTTCACGAACGCAAAATTTGGAATCGAAGCTGTGGCCGAACCAGTGAGTATTGTTTGGCACATCGAACTACTACTTACCATCTAACTTGTCTAGGCATATAATGAGAAGAACAGGTGGGAAATGGAGGAAGAGAACTGCAGACTGGCTCCAAAAGGTTACAGACGTCCTCTGGTATAAAAGCTGTATGCGCTCAAATCACGGGATAGTAACCGCAACGTAATCACACTCCAAACAAAACGTGACCATAGTCGACGACCGAGAGGTTAAGAAAAGAAATAAAGAATGCGTTCTGGGCTTGTACAACTGGTGATGACGACTTGTCCAGGCATTCAAATAAGTACGCAGTAAATACGACCATTGGGCGGGACTAATCCTGAGTTCAGTATATACAACAGTCGAAGTAAAATGAGATAAACGTACTTTTTCACGAGCTAAACCATCGTTTGAGCTATCCACTATAACGTTAGTAATGAACACACCTAAAATACTATGTTTGCTACACATGCTGAATAGAGACAACAGAAGTAAATGGAACGTGTGTGGAAGTGTACCTGAAGGTCTGATTAGCTTTACAATGTTGCTAATTGCTGTATCTGGAAGAGCAATGGTGGATGGACAGAGCCAGATACTGCTTGTCATTGGACAAATATTGAAAAATGCCAGGTGAAATCTAGCACCTAAATATAACTGAATAACTCGAAAGACCGACTTTCTATGAACCTCGGCATAGATAGTTGATATATTTATTTATGTGACCTTATAAACCGATCTCCTTAAGCTGACGCGAAGTTGGTACAGATCTTCGTTGTCGTTTTGATGTTATTGAACGATGGCTGACGTTTCGGCGACTTCGCTTCCCTCAGAGCCTGGACGTACTTTATGTTAGAATACATTTTATTATTCGGTGGAAAACCGCCAGCTTAAGAAGATCAGTTTATAAGATCACATAAATAAATAAATATAACTGAGTTCATCACAAACATAAACTAATTAGCCATTTGAAGACATGGCACACGTCATGGGCATTTTCTGTGAGTTTCTTGCGCAACAGCCTTCAAAGTACAGATGTTGATTGACCCTAGCTAAAAGTCCTTCAATACGGGATACAAAGCAATTACGAGGATACGAGAAGTGTACCTTGGTAGAGGAACGGTTTATACGAGTTTGCAGAAAGAGCAAAAAGGACCTTGTATTTGTACAAGATCATAGTTAGCTTGAGTAAGTGGGATCAGTGGATGCTCAATTCTTTACCGAGAACCAATGAAACTTACTAGGAATAGGAAAATTGGATACATCATCAGCCTGGGCAAGAAAGACTTCAATAATATCCCTTCGTAGTACCGTAGAAGTAAGTCTTAGAACAGGCGCTAGCAGAGATGGTGGAATTGATCTCACCAGGGCATGTTTGTACGTGAACATTGATTTTGCCAATTACTGGAAATGACTATTGAAGTACATAAATTGGTACCGGCTCCAATATTCGTCAACCATACGTTGCTTTCAACCTACGAAGAACGCAGGATCGAATTATCCCAAAGGGACGTGGAGCTCTGCGGACAAAATCATACGCTGTAGATAGTCATAATTGGTGAGCACAACAACAGAGGTAGCAATTACTTGAATTTAAGATGTTGATAGAGACAATTGATGGTAACGTTTAGTTCGAAAAGCCCTCTCTTGAACATTATATGTCAAAGTTTCTCAATGCAGAGTGCCATAATAAGACAAAAAATTTAAACTTGATGGGGCCAGTGCCTTGGCGTAAGATTCACTTTTTTGACAGGAAGGACAGGAGTTCATGAAACTTAAGAAAGGGTTTCTAAAACCACCAAGAAGAGGTAAGAAAGAAAACCAAATTTTTGGGTCACCACTGCAAAAGTGAAATCGCACTGCCCACAAGCATTCGCCAGCTCATTTTGAGATCTGTAAAGCACATTAAAGAGACGATAAAAAGGATGTTAAGTAGAAAAGAGCATCAGTAAAAACAGACGTTTCGGATGGTGGAAAAAGTATCCGTGGCCCTCTCTCAAACTTACAATCACGGGACTAAGTCGATCATCCCCCATCCCCAAGACACCACAGCCACTGTTAAAAAATGGAGAAAACAATCTATTCCAGTCTCTTCGACAGTCAAATTCAGTTGTTTCCTTATAAGACCAGGTAGAATGGATGCGTCGTCCTTCCAGCGGCTTTCCCTTTAGACGCCTGAGATGTTATCTTGACAAAAACCGTTCAACAACTGATTCAGAGTTGACAAGATCAGAACAACTGGAAAACCCATGGGTAGTCCTCATAAATATCTTAGTTCGGGTCTTCGCACTTTACCTGTCAGAATGCGATGTTCCCAGTCAGTGAAAAACCTGAAAGAGCATGTTGTTTCGCAACATGAAGGATTGTCGCAACATTGTTAACTATCCTCTAATCTGCGCACTGTCTGTCGGTTATGAACCTTTCACCCGACTCATGCTCATTACGATTGAAAGTTCACTGGACGAGCGATAGCCATGTGAACAAGCAGATTTTCAAATACAATTCAATGGAATGACCACGTTAAGGCAATCGCGAGAGTCAATGAAGTATCCCTAGAGCACAAGAGACGCTACCGCTCATTTTTTTCGACTCTGAAATGCTTTGACTCAATACGTACAGAAGTGGTAGCGAAAGATCCGGACAGGTAAGTCACTCATGCTTCGTAGACAAATGTGCTTTATAAGCCATGTATTAATTTGTTTTACATAACCGGCATCACATCTACTGCGCCGATCACAGCACTTGCTCTCGATTCAAAGCAAACATCGTCCACAATGGTCCTTGTACATTTCGCGTCTTGTTCCAGCTGTGTTTGAAGGTTTCGTCTTCTTTATAAATGTCGTAGAACGCTGATCAAGTTAGTTTTTCTTGCCTTCTTGGAGATAGCCGGACTACGGCGTTCCCACGTGGAGTGGAAAGGAACGCTGTGGAGGGATCCAACAAGCGCTTTTTCATCCTGATCGACGCCTCCACTGGGCACTGCATTATTCCACTCCACCATATATCAACTCTAGTCATCGTTTGCGAAATAAAGGGGGTTAACCAGTTTGATATGATTTCGCTAAAAATATTTTCAACGGTTTCGAGGGCATCGTTCGAAAACTGCTATTGGACTAGACGAGAGTGGAAATTGATAGAAGATTGGACAATTTTCGAGTTACTAATAAAATCGTCCTCATAGCACAAGACATTTGTCAAGAATAACGTATCATGGCTGATATCAGCAGTGCTCGTGGAAAAATTGGCCCCCTTTCAAATTTCAAAAAACTATGTTCACAAAAAACCCTCTCCATTCCGTTTACGATGCTCCATTCACACTAGAAAAAACAAAAAGAAACTTTAAAAAAGCGAGTTAAATGCCTACCTCTTTGACTTTACGATTTTTCCTACCTTAACTGAGGCCGCGGAAATTTGGACGCTGAGTAAGCAGGGCGGACGATCATTCAGCGCTATCGAATGTGCTATAGAGAACATAAAGCTATGAGAATCCTTTACTATGCAAATGAGAGAGGGTAGCCGATATTCCCACCTACATCGACGATAAAGTGGTTACAAACTTATGCCCTAAGATGTCGGAACTAGAGAAGAACATCAGTTATGCGATTGGACATCACAGGGTACACCGCAGACAGGCTATTTATTACACGTTCGGTCTTCTTAAGTAAGATCATAGAAGGAAACACGGCGATCTAAAGATGCTAAGGCAAGCAGATCTCAATGTTATTATTTCTGCACGAGTCATATGCAATTGTAGATTCTATTGACTTCCGGCGGCTTCACACTACGCCAAGCGGTAAGCCGAACAGTATCGGTGACACTCCATTATGGCTATTAAAGCTTCACCATCGCTCGAGTTGAAAACTATTTATGAATAATGTTGAACAGCGATGTGCAGCAGTGGATCGCGGTCGAAGAGCGTCACAAGCTGAGAAATAACTCTACTCATTTCCTGAAAGAAACCTAACCATTAACAACTTTAAATACGTACGTCTTAGGCATGGAGCTCACCAAAGTAATGGGATTTAATTCGCCGCATTTTCAATCAAAGCATAGGAAAACATCTAAAAAAGATTACTGTAGCGAAATGTTCGCAGAAGATGGGTTTACCAGTATCAGAAAGTTCCTGAATTTGTTGCAGAATATCCCCAAGCAGGATACGAAGTCTCTGCCCAACATGTATCTTGAACCACTTCATAAGAAATCGTGCCATCTTTTCACTTCTTTCCAGAAAAGTCACGTCCGACTGAAAAAACTCAGTGGATTTATTGGCACATATATCCTGATTTGTTGAACTTCAACAAACTCAAGGAGGCTCAGAGAAATGAACTCTAACTCACTATGATTACTCCTTAATAATAATCCTACGGCAGGAAAAAATGATGAGATCCTAGCAAAGTGCTATTGTTGTTACGTGGGCTAAGAGCTTTCTTCTGCTACCTCCAACAAGATAAATAAAATACCAAAATTTATATACTAATACGTGAAAGCTTTGTGGCGCAGTGGTTAAAGGCAATCCTAATACACGTGGAATCAATCCTCGCGCCCATGGCTCATCAAGCCTTCCATTCCTTCTAGCTCGGCAAATTGGTACCAGAGTTGTCTGGAAGGATAGCATCACTGGCTCGATACATCGCTAGGCCACCACGAGTCAGCGTAAAGGCCAGATATGCATTCAATCACCTCTTCAATTCAATCTAACGATGCTTAATGAAGTTGAATGCATGGCGCTTCCCTCAGGGATTGATCAACGCCGAGAGCTTCATCCTTTTATTTATCCTTTAATACGTGGAAGCAATTGATCTTTCACTTAATATTTACAATTCTCGTAGAAGACTACAAGCGGAGAATCACATATTCAATCGATAGAGCATTATTGGCGTTAAAGCCAACTATGGATATCTGGTTCGATCTGACATATCCCTATTAACAATTGTGTGATCGATTATGTGATGCACGGATGTCAATGCTTGTGTAGATGGAAAAAGTGCTATATTCATTAACTTTAAGGGATAATCTTTTTCCTTCGTCTTTTCACCAACTCTTTATTTGCCGTGTTTTCTGTTATGTATTGCACATTATGTTGCATATTATTATTTCATACTTTTTGTTACTTCTAGTTACTTCGCTATGTGTCAGCTGTTTTAATACCGACTCATACATAGTCGATTGACTGCTCTGGAGAAAAACAAATCATAATCGATGGACAAGCAGTTAGCAACTGTTCTGTATGAAAAGACAATTCCAAATGAGAACAGTCATTCGAGCGGTGCTCCACTAGATTCGAGTGAGTAGTACGAAGACCGATATCCCAACGACGAACTACGGCTCTGAAGAAGAAGGCGGCGAAGTGTTATCCCGAATTCAAATTCTGGTGACAACCTCGTGTTTGCTCGTCAAAAGACTAAGACACTGATAATCCATACCGAAGTCTTAAATTTAGCCCGCAAAACCAGTACCTTTAGTATTTAGCCAATATTTTTCCCAGACTTTCGAAATTCTGGAAAGAACACCTGGTTTAACACGTAACTAGTTAAGCCGGATTTTCAGTAACTAATGATGGTTCCTCGATTAATAGAGTTTGAAGAGTTGAAGGCTTCAAAGACTTATGGAAGAAATTTTGTTCAATCGCCTTAGTTGCATCTGTTATACATAAATAAAAAGAAGGATAAAGCTCTCGGCGTTTATCAATCTATGAGCGACGCGCAATGCATTCGACTTCATTAAGCATCGTTTGCAGATGATTCAATGCATATCTAGCCTTCATAATGACTCGCGGTGGCCTACCGATGTATGGAGCCAATGCTGCTATCATCCCACACAACTCTAGTACAAATTTGCCGACCCCGGAGGGATGGAAGACTTGGTGGACCACAGGCGCTGGATTCCACGTGTGTGTTGCAGAACGACCACTGCTCCATGCTCCCGCTGATATGCCTGCATATATATCACCTGTATCACCTGTAGTTCCGTTGATCGTCGAGTGAATCGAGCCGGCCCCAATAAATCTTCCATTCTTCCTTGTCGCGTGTAAGAGTAGCCCAGTGGGTTCTGCTCGCTCTAGGGACTCGTCGAGTATCATATCTTTCTTCAAGGCTCCTTGTGAGGAACTCTGACCACCGGGTCAGTGGTCTACCTGCACTACGTTTGACATCCCGAGGAATCCAGTCACTAACGTCTCTTGTCCATCGGGTGCCATTCATACGTATTACGTGTCCGGCCGTCTTATCTTCGACTGTTTGGCGTAAAGAACAGTATCTTTGATTTTCGACCGTTGGCCCAGGTTGGAGCTTTCGGATCCCATCTCTTACTTGTGTGGAATGGGATACTCCTAGCATCGTCCTTTCGACTGCGTATTCGATAACGCTGAGTGATCTTTCAACCCACTTACGCAGCGACCAAGTTTCTGACGCATACGTTAGAGCAGGAAGTACCGTTAAGTCGAAAAGGTGGGAACGGAGTCGGATGTTCTTTCTTCACTTCACTACATCCTCGACGCTCTCGAAAGATCTCCAAGCCACTCGTTTACTTCTGCTCAGCTTTGGAGCTAAGTCGTTCATATTATTGATTTCCCGACCTAGATAGCAGTACAAGGAGCACTCCGAGATATTCGTTCCGTTGAGCGTTGATGCATCATACGAAACCAGTCCGTTCGTCATGAACACCGCTTTTGTGAGATACAGCCGAAGACTAATCTTTCCACAGACTTTATCAAAGTCGGCAAGCATACGTCGCGCTTGGCTAATGTTTAGTATTATAAGGACAATGTCATAAGCAAAGGGAAGATGGTGTAACTGCCGACCATCGATTTTCACTCCCATATTTTCCCATTGTAATGTTCGCATAACGTTCTGGAGAGAGGCGGTAAATAATTTTGGAGAGATGGTATCGCCTGGCCTAACTCCTCTTTTGACGTCAACGTTAATATCGTTGTAGAAAGGTGATATCTTGGTTGCGAGATTCTTGTACAGCTCACGAAGAATCTTTGTTTATTGAGTAGAGACTCCTTGACTATCAAGAGCTTCCATGACTGCTTATATCTCAATTGAATCAAAGGCCTGTAAATCGATAAAAGTGAGACAGAGCGGTCTTTTACAATCTCGCGATACTTCAATGAGCCTTGTTATCGTATAGATGTGATCCATCGTACCAAATCCTCTTCGAAACCCTGTTTGCTCACATGGCTGTCCTTCGTCCAGTGTCCTGCCAATCCTCTTTAAGACGACTCGAGTGGAAAGTTTGAAGGCGACAGACAGCAAGCAGATTGGGCGATAGTTGCCGATATCGTGTAGGTCATCCTTCTTGAACAATAACACGGTCTTGTCGGTCTTCCACTCAGTAGGCACCTTGCAGTCAGACAGGTAACGTGTGAGGAGTCGAGCCAGTGTGTTTACGAGGATTGGTGGGAGGTTCTTCAGGTGTTTTGGTCTTATCCTGTCCGGACCTGGTGCTGTTGGATTTTTGCCCGACGAAATGTCATGTCGGATTTCGGAAGGGAGATCCGGT